>JAPYMA010002575.1:0-52593 GCA_035041965.1 Anisakis pegreffii
TGATAAATATTCAACAATATGGTCTGGACACATCAGATCAAAACAACAGCAAGCAACAATTCAATGAACATTCAGTTCAACAAGATCCACAATAATATTCAACAATATTCAACTAATGTGACATCGTGACGCAAAGAAGCGTCAGGTTAGTAGTTTTAAACTTGTACTTAGGGACACGAAATAAAATTCAGTCGTGGTCAGTGACCACTTTTTTAATCACTTCATTCCTTTTTTCTTTAATTCATTTATGATTATTGTGAATAATGTTTGTACATGTTGTAAACAATTAAGTATAGACGACAATACAGTGACAAATATTATAGTGCATTGTTCAATGTTAATATTGTCGATGATAAACTTGTGAAGGTATTAATGATGCTTCATATGTTTTAACTGGGGGGATTTTTTAGGACTTTTTAATTGAACTGTTAATGTTATTTGCGTTACGTTACCATCATTGCTATGTATTATTGTTATTGTCACTGTATTGTCAAATGTTGAGAATTTTAGGTCATTTGAAACAATTTGAAAATATTATAAACTCTGACACAGATTATTACCTAATGGATTTAGCTTTCTATTTATTCTTTAATGTTGTGATTTAACTGATATGTATGTTACATATAATGTATATATTCATGTATATTGCCACAAATTATCATGTATGTTTTCATTATTTATTTATTTATTCATTTCGTACATTCATTGTTATTGTGAATGTTGTAAACCTTTTCATACGGGATGTGGGTAGGGCGAAGGAGGGATGCGGCACGTAACGACCCGCTTAACTCCGGAGCCAGAGGTAGGGACTTGGACTGGCTATAGATATGGCCCATCCCACCTGATTGAAATTTTTTTCAGTTTGTGCACCCCACCATTACCACCCCCCTCCCCTCCCCAATGTGGACTCTATTACGTGAATCTGTGTTCGACTCAAGCATAGATATGAGACTAGCACACTTGCTGATGTGTATTGAAGTAGCTGTTCAGGCTTAACTTAATTTGATTTAACATAGTCATAACTTTGATTTCACTTAGGCTCACTGACACTATATTATAAGCTGACTGAGCTAAAACGTTGGAATGTCTTGACTGCAAATTCATCACGTGTTGACTAGAGTTGGTGTAGCGATTATCAGGCTTCGAATTTGCTTAGTCAAGTGTTAGTTTAACATTACTATGAGTCATATTAGCATGTGATTTAGAGGAATACTTAACTATATATGGACAACCTGACGCAGTATCCTAGTCATGTCATGGCTGAGAAAAAGCTCTCGAAATTGGTGTCTCCTTATATGTAGAGGTGTTACATCAGAGAATATGTAGTTTGTTGCGAGAAGAGTTGTGATTGGGGTTGATAATAGCAGCACTGGCATATAAAAGGAAGGAAGATATCCGTATGAAACTGAGTTTCACGAACGTAGGGTATGAATCGCCTCATGAAGTTAGCGGTAGGTCTGGAAAGTTCGCCTGGACCACTCACCTGTAGAGTCGAGTTGCTGACCGGTGATTCGAAGAACGTCTCCCTCGTAGTGCTGTTTGATAACAGCTGGAATAATGTTCCAATGTTATCAAATGTGTTATAAGGAGAAATCTCTCAGGTGTCTGTGGTTACTCGCCGAAGCTTATCTATTAGCTAGTGTCATGATGGCATTCATACACTTCTATGAAGCAATCCTTATTTCCCTTGCCAGTGCAGTTATTGTCTGTCATTAGTGCTAATAAAGTACTTGATAACTTTGAGAAATCCATTCAAATGAGAGGAGAGGCATTATAGGTTCTTCAGTTTTTTTTTGATAGCTACACTGGCGTATAAAAGGAAGAAGGTATCCGTATAAAACTGAGTTTCACGAACGTAGGGTATGAATCGCCTCATGAAGTTAGCGGTAGGTCTGGAAAGTTCGCCTGGACCACTCACCTGTAGAGTCGAGTTGCTGACCGGTGACTCGAAGAACGTCTCCCTCGTAGTGCTGTTTGATAACAGCTGGAATAATGTTCCAATGTTATCAAATGTGTTATAAGGAGAAATCTCTCAGGTGTCTGTGGTTACTCGCCGAAGCTTATCTATTAGCTAGTGTCATGATGGCATTCATACACTTCTATGAAGCAATCCTTATTTCCCTTGCCAGTGCAGTTATTGTCTGTCATTAGTGGTAATAAGGTACTTGATAACTTTGAGAAATCCATTCAAATGAGAGGAGAGGCATTATAGGTTCTTCAGTTTTGTTTTGATAGCTACACTGGCATATAAAAGGAAGAAAGATATCCGTATAAAACTGAGTTTCACGAACGTAGGGTATGAATCGCCTCATGAAGTTAGCGGTAGGTCTGGAAAGTTCGCCTGGACCACTCACCTGTAGAGTCGAGTTGCTGACCGGTGACTCGAAGAACGTCTCCCTCGTAGTGCTGTTTGATAACAGCTGGAATAATGTTCCAATGTTATCAAATGTGTTATAAGGAGAAATCTCTCAGGTGTCTGTGGTTACTCGCCGAAGCTTATCTATTAGCTAGTGTCATGATGGCATACACTTCTATGATGCAACCTTATTTCCCTTGCCAGTGCAGTTATTGTCTGTCATTAGTGCTAATAAGTTACTTCATAACTTTAAGAAATACATTCAAATGTGATGTGAAGCATTGCGGAAGCAGTAGTTGACCACTTCCGAGAGCTTATGTCTCGGCCCAGGTGGTTGACTGCGGCCTGGGCTACGCATAGAGGTCAGAACTTTCTCTTGACTGCTACCACAAGTTTTTCTCAGGGTCGGAATGAGCTGATGTGTGTGTCCTCAACAAGACAGCATTTTTGGGATAATGTTGTGAAATTCTCCCATGGTTTGTTATTCGAGCACTCAGATGATAACTTGTGGAATGGAAACGCAGGTAGTATTCCTCAGATTTCTCTCATACCTTATGCAGATGGAGACATGAGTCAAGCTTCACTTACCAATAGCTTGACTTCACTTCAAACTTATTTTGAGTTGAGCCGAAATGATTGCAGCTCGCTTGATTTTGTTTCGTTTTAAGATGTTCTTTAGAATGTGTTCATGTTATTTTGTTTTGGATTGTCCGATTGGATGTTACAATTGAAATCCTGTGTATATGTGAATATTTGTTTGGTTGTTCTGTTGCTGTTGTTGTTGTATGTACATTGGCATGCAATATGTAGGCATTGGATGTATAGATGTGAAATATGTTAATTTGATTACGTTATAGCTCTTTATGTTAATTTGTTTGATTGTCCTGTTGCCATGATTATTTCACGTTGTTGTTGATATGATTGTTTCGTATTTTCGTGCCTTCATCACTTTGTTCATCCTCTTGTTGTTCATTACCGTGTTTTTTATGCTGTCGCGCCAGGCATAACGACGGGAAGTATTGCTAGGCATAATTTAGTGGTGTTCCATGATTGAGGCAAAATCGCAAAATGCGTAGAGAACCCCTCACAAAATACCCGGGTGTAACTTTGCTGAGATTTGGGTAAATTTGAAAGTATATATGGTGCGTGGTGCGACAGCTGTATTAAATGTTTTCTCATGTGTTACCACACTGCACTGAAACCACCATACATGCCTGAAAGGAGCAGCGAGTCGTCAGGATCTGTCGAGTTTAGGATTGTCATGGCAGCAACTGTTCCAGTTTTGTGACGATAGGTTTGAGTGGATTCAAGTACAGTGTAGGTTCTAGGATTGTTTACATCGCAGTTGGAGACTAAGAACTTGAAATTCAAAGGCTTCTTGAAGTAATGATGTGAGAAGGCATTTAGAAAATTTACTAGTGCAAAACGCTGTTAGTGATTCAGCAAAATGTAACTGAAATGAGTAATCATGAAATGAGGAACATTTCATGGGAAGATCGCACACATGACATAAGCATAGTGAGACAGTTGTCGAGCAATGAATTAGTTTCTTTCGAAGAGCATGATGATATGACAAAAGAACAAGAATTCTCGAATAAGGTGATAGATCCTCTCGGAAGGAGACGGAGTTTATGAAAGACATTTAATCATTTAGCATAGGATAGGAATTGCAAAGCAAGTAGGGTATTCGTGGTATGGCGTGTAATGCATGTTAGCGTAAATCCTACGATGAGGTCAGTAGGTTATAATGAGCGTCACTGTTTGAGATTTAGTAATATGCACAGAAAAGGTTGCTGTCTGTGACTTATGTTCAATTTTTTTCTTCTGTGGAGAGCATGCAACTTCGGAAAAACCCTCTGCATTTCCCCCCGGCGGCCGTGAGTCAGGTTTCGTATCGAAATCTTCAAGAGTATTCAGTCAGCAATCCTGAATGTACATACATGCTCTTCTTTCCTTCTATCTGATTGTAAGTGTATAACCGCGTAAGGACGGTGGTCACTGTAATGGTAAGTGCTCAAATACATGGTAAATGTAATGCTAATGTACATGGCAACTGTAATGGTAAATGTACATGCATGCTCCTGTTTCCAACTGTAATGCTCAACCTGAACGTCATTTCATTCACTTCTCTAGTAGAAGCTTTTGGAAACTCAGATCAGTCCACCCAGCAGTCAGTAGGAACACGATAATATCTCGACAATGCGGATTTTGAAATCGTAATAGATATGTATGGTCAAGATTTTTGTGACGTTTCTAGTGAGATCATTTTTTGCGATAAGATTGGTACCAATTGGTTCAGCTTGACGAGTGTACAACGAAAAGTATAAAATTATGGCTGCATGAGAGATCAGAAAGAGCCCTCAAAAAACAGTGGAACTAAATGTTGTAATTGTTTTGTTTTTTGGTTTTCCTCTGAGAAATCGGACGGTAGAAACCGCTATGATGTTGCTTAGAAATCGTGTGGTAACACATTTTGTGGGCGGAATACAAGAATGGCTACACTTGAGCTGATTCCTATTTCATTGCCCACAGTGCCCCATTCCAACTCAACTGGTGCCAGATTTGTGATATTTTACAAAATGAATCCATTGGCCGAAAATCCTGAAATGACGGTTTTTGCGGTTTTTACGGTCTCGAAGCGCGGTTTTTGTTGGATCAGCGCTCTCCTTGTGGTATTCTCGTTTAGACGGCCAAAGCCATCTTAAAACCGTTCTCAGCATCTCAAAATGTTTATCCTAAGCTGAAATGTGATATGTCGAAAATGCAGATTTTGAGATAACAAAGGGGTTGTTATTCAGGATTTTTTTGAAATTTTAATGGAAAATTTTTTTGCTCTTATTTCGATAACTTTGAAATTTTATCTGGTTCAAAGTGTCCACGTAACACAACACAAGTTTTTATCATTTATTTTTATTTATAGAGAATCATTCATAATACGTATTTACATAATTACTGTTTACAACATTACTTTCATGACATATTGTAATATTCTTTCAAATAATGCATAATAACCATCACGAATTATTTCAAATATATCACATAATATCACATAATATATCACATAATCTGCTTTTTATATTAAACACACAAAATGGTGATCGTGCGTTCGCACTGCTCTAAAAGCGAACCTAGACGAAGTTTGTGTGACCGACTACTTGTTGGCTAAATGACGTGCTGACAGTTGTCGCTTGGTCAAATATCGTAGATCCGCCGAAAAGATAAGAATGTTCGCCACAAACAACGAAAGCTGTAAATGAGGATTTATCAGATTTTGTTAATCAGTTTGGCTCTGCTGATTGAGGAACTTTTTGGTTGTGGTGTTAAAATAGTGGCAAATTGTTTGGTGTTTTGTCATTTGAATGAATTCATTTTGAATGAAAGGAACGTTTATTATAGGTAGGAGTGAAGAAGATGGATGCATCATTCGATGTATACAAATCGAAGCGTCACAGCGATGAAACCAAATGGGTTTGTATTTATCCTTTGTACATAAACGCGAGGAAAACGGTAACCAAAGGACGTCGTGTAAACAAGGAAAAGGTGTGGTATATTAACCAAATTTACCTATTAATCAGAGTTCTTCTCACATTCTCAAAAGTTTTGCTGCGCATAGTGGAATTTCATGATCGTGGCGTGTAGTGGCAAATTGTTTGGTGTTTTTGTTATTTGGATGAATTCCTTTTGAATGGAAGGAACGTTATTCCAGGAAAGAGTAATTAAGATGGTCGTTCGATGTGTACAATTCGCAGAAATTTCACCTAGGGGTGTGTGTTTTTGGGCAATCCTGCAATTTAGGTCAACGACGATAGGGGTGTGTCTTAACACATACATAACATGCGGCTTAGCTTAGCTTAAGCTTAGTCTCAGGCTTAGGTTTAGGTTTAGGCTTAAGCTTAGGCCCAAATTACAACACATGTCATTCATGGACTGGCTGACGCTTGTTGCATGTATATTAAGTCACACCCCTTTCCTCCTTGACCTAAACTGCATGATTACTTTGTTAAGAATCTTACTGTACTGCACTTTTTAGGCCGTTGATTCGCCCACATCACAAGAAATTTACGATGTTCTTACGAATGCAGGATTCAAAGTAAAACTGGAGGTGAGATTTGAACGATCCTATTGTTTGGATTCCCATCGTAAAGTTCAGAGGATTTTTGGTTTGCGGAATGTTCAGAATATTGCGTGAGGCCATTGCTTCGATTATTTTGACTAAATCTCTTTGGTGCCTGGTAAATGTTATTGTTCCTAGATGAGTTCTTGTTCGTTACGCGTTTTGAGTTGTGATGATGGTATTAATCTAATGTTTGCAGAAACATTGTATGCATCCGTTAGATCCAAATCGTGATACGAACTCTCAAGGTCGTGTACGGTTACAGTTGCGTAACGATGATGGTTCACCTTTCAATGAGAAATTACCAACGAGTTCGTTCATTTTGAAACTTATCCGTTGTCCAATATTTCTGATAGCTGAAATAATGACTTCTGAAAGTAAGTCAGAATGTCGACTGTGATTTCTTTGTATGTTCGAAAGGAGTTTAATTCGTTGCTAAGTAGATGGTTTATTGATGGTGCGATAAGTGACGTTATGAGAAATACACATAATTTTAAGGAATGTCGTTATTAATTTATCTGTGTGAGATGATACCGAAACTGAAAAACCGACAAGCAACGAGTGGTGTGTCTGGCCAGCAAACTGCCACTGTTACTAGCAAGTCAAGTAAGAAGCACAAAAAACGATGATTCAATCGGTCCGCTTATGCTCTCCTCCACCGCAATCTCAAATAAGACCGCAAATCGTAGTGAAGGTTCTGAACTTTGAAATAAATGAATCATTGTGATAGTTCTGTAATTAATGGCAAAAAAGTAATAATGTGGATCTTTGAAAATTTATTTCATCGTATGATTTGAAGGATGCACTTTGCTTCTACTGATTATTAAATTGATAATATTTATATGAACCTTGAAAGATTATTATATTAGAAAAGATATGTTTATTTATTCCGTCATGTTGATAAATTCCCCCATGACTATTGATGTGATCAATTTTGAAGTGAGTCCGAATTCGTTGGTTGACTAAAATTCCGTTTGATTGAATGTCAAAGAATCGCTTGTTGCGTTAGATGGCAAACTTGTTTAAATAATCTCAGTTAGCATTTATTCAATAGCACAATCAAGTAAAAAATTGTGGTGAATCTTCTTCAACTATTTTTCTTCTCTTATCAAACTCGAACGTGAATCATATTCTTCGATCACGCATTAGTATAAACAATGTCCTTGTAAGTGAGTCCAATTTCGAATCCCAATTTATGAAGAATCGCGAAATTCAAATAACGACTCATCATTTACTTCAATTGGTTTGTTTTATTCTTTTTTTCAATTTTAATTTGGGATATTTTAAATGGTTTGTTTATCTGTTGTCATTAGATGAATAAATAAATATTACATTCCGAATTTTTAAGGTTTCTCTTACTGCTTATTTTTCCGCGCGATAGAGTGAGGAAATTATGTTATCTATGTTCTCGTAGCAATGTAGTGACTGCCAAGAATACCCGCATAAACGAACTCAATCCATTCACAACATGTATGTCCGATGAGTGGTGGTTTTGTCAAGTATGAAAATATTTAGTCAACTGCACTGATTTCAACTTGAGTTCCATTATCAGAACTGTATAATAAACATTAGTGGAGGTTTCTTGGGAACACCGGATAAGTTAGAGAACGTGCCAAAAAGTGTTACGTTCAGTCGAAATATGAACAGATCGATATCGTGATATAAATGCAGACAATAATATTCATCAATTTATTTGAATCAGTATGCTCCTCAGAGGAGTAACTGATATAAATCAACGCTTGCACATAGATGTGAATTGAGATATTTATGAATGAATAAGCACACGTTCTATAAGAGTTTAATTATCTGTCGAAACCAGTAAAGCCTCGACTGAGAAGACTGTCGAAAGAACGCTTGTCAAAACTATTCACTCTTCCATTCAGCAGTAGTTGCGGTTTCCTTTAAAAACACATTTTCATTAAGTTTCAAAATTCAGTAGGATTGATCACTGGATCTGTAGAATGCTTCAGCTATGGGAACTTATTCAACACAGGACAGCTATTTTCACATTTCATTTTACTCGAAAGATTTTACTTTACTGCAGCATCATTTTGAACTTCTTATTTGTCAGTCACACTTCCATAATTTATTTGCTATATCTTCAATATTTAAAAAGCAGAATATTGAAATGAACTATTTCGAATTCACTTCAGAAATCAGTGTTGTTTTGTTATCTTGAATGAAAATGAGAACCAACCGTATGCCGAAGCCAGTGAACCCTCGATTTGAGAGAGCATCAAAAGATCGTTTATCGAAGCCGGTAAAGCCGGTGCCAGATAATGAATCGAATGTACGCTTATCAGAGTTGCTAAATCCAGCACTTTCCAGTGAGTCGAGTGCCCTTTTATCAAAACCTGTGAAGCCAGTACCCGCCAACGAATCAAACACTCGCTTTTTCACGTTTTTATCCGATATTCGCACGACTGACGGTATACCATCCTGAACATGAAGACCAAAATATTCAGCTCGTTTTGTTTCGATTTTATTGGTAAAAACTTCATCTACTCATTGCAAGGCATGAATCGCACTTGAAAGTTTCGTTTTCCTCATGGACTCAGAAATATTGGGAACACTACGAGCGATTGATTCACTTTCCTCGCTACTCCTTTAAAAGATTCAATATTGCTCAAATCGAATGCACCGTTTGTGGAGCTTTTTATGAGAAGCAATAGTGAACCTGAACTTCGAAAACTGTTTCAGTTGATAGAGCCATAATAATATTTTGCACTGCCTGCCACTTTCCGCTGCTTGGATAGCTGGGCGGAGAGTGATGTTCAGTTCTATTAGATAATGTTCAGAGATGCTAAGAATCAGTGCATGAATTCGAGTTCATGAACTCCACTTGACATATTCTTTTCACGTCACTTCACAAAACAGATGAGACCGCTACACGATTGGGACATGTGGTAACTGAATGATGTATGCAAATGACTAAAATGCATTTGATGAAGGATGATTGAATTAACAAAATTACTTTCAACGGATCCCCGAATATCGATGTTTGATTTGAGATTAATCACCAATTAGGATTAGAAATTCAATTATGGTATTCTGATAAAAGATAAGATTTTGAAGAGGATGTAGTAGTTAGTATGCTTACGAGCGATCTTATTGAATTGCATGCTCTCGGGAAAAAGAACTTGAAAAGGATCATTTTCTTTTACAGAACTGAACAGAACACAGCAAGAAAGGGAAATCAGATCGGAAATTAGGCAACGAGGTTGCACGTTGACTCTTATAAACAATTGTGAATCAAATTCAATGACTACCACTCATTCTGCAGTGTTTATTGGAATTAATCTGTTGATGTAATGATTAGTTTCTCAAACGAAGGTACTAGCAACAACAAGATCAGGTTTTTGTAATGCAAGGGAATCTTATATTACCGACCGTAAGAAGTTGAAGGTTCTGATCTTCAGCAGCGCTCTGGAGCATTTCAATCGAGTGAGAGATGACCACTAAATTCTGCGGTTATCTTAAACCTTGATTCCCCATCATTCTCTGTCTCGTCTCCCCTTCTTGAGAAATCTTCATGAAACTCACAAATGAAATTCCGAACTTGACAAATATTCGACTGGATATATTAGGAATATGAAATTTCTTTGATAGTTTTCAGTGTAGTATGTGTTCATTCTTGAATTGGAAAGCGTGGAATGAAAGATGTAAACAAGAAGGTTAAATGTTTATTGAAGGATATAAACAAAAAATTCAAAGGTTCCAAATTCCAGTGTATGTATTTCAGTGACTATTGTGCAAGCGAACGGCTGATCTTCAAAAATACCTTCTTATTCATATTATAAGCACTCGCGAAATCTTCTTTGAACAGTACAGACTGCCTGCTTTATTTCATGAGCGTAATAAAGTTTTGCAAAATTTCTCCCTTACTTATAGCAAGTGCAATTTTTTTCTGGTGAAGACGTTGACAAAATCTCCACCGAGGAAGTTCCTGGCATTTATATTCAAAAGAAAACTACTCTTTTGAAAAGGAGCGGAAATATTCTCACAACTGCAATCAGATAAATCGACGACTGTTGCTGAGTAGTCATCTCTTCTTGTTTTTGAGCATGCATTATAAGAATGATGATGCTGAGCCTAGCGTGCTCCTTGAAGATTAGAAGTGCATTCGATGTCTAGGCTGTATTTTCATAGAAAAAAGATACATATGTGAAAATTACTACTCATTACTTATGATTCTTTGGGAATTTCATAGAGATTTGATTTTTGTTCTACATAATTCCGTTTACTGAATGGAACAACCATCGAAGTGATTAAAGTGTAGCAAACAACAGTCTCTGTCATTAGATATTCTAGAACGGTCTTTCTCAAGATGAGTAATCTCGCCCACCAATTGATGAAAACATTATTTAGAAAAGCCGATTTTGGAGAATATAAATGAAATTATTAACATTAACATTTTCTTCACTGCGGTCTTGAAAAGGCTGCTGAACATCGCTGTACTTGGAATGGAAAGGGATGATTTGGTCAACCAACATCTTAGCAAAGTTAGGCGATTGACGCACCGAAAAGGTTGAGCAGCGAACTACTCTTCGAGAACTTAGCGTATACAATTTGTATTACTTTTAAAGCAGCGTTGATCTTTTGCATTTTCGTTATATAACTAGTGAGTCGAACATGCGAATATTCAGAAGTGACCATAGTTCATTTTTCATGATTCATTCATATTCGTTTATTGCTTTCACTAGCTACTGTCTTCTAATTGGTTCTTTTGAGAAATCACTATGTTCATCTCACAGAAAGATTCCGTGATCATTTTAATGAATAAATTATGAACCTGCTCGGGTATGGATGTTGCTTGAAGGATTCAGTTGAATAAGGGGTTGACGCTGGTAAATGAATAGTGATGGTATCCGATCGAATATCCACTTCGATCGGAATCCGACCAAATCGATTTTTGAACATTCCAAAATCCAGCATTCCGACCGAATTTCAAAATTCTTCGGTCAGAATCTGAATCCGGGAATTTCGACCGAAATTTGTCGGACTTTACCGACTGAACTTCGGTCAATTACCATCACTAGAATGAAACAGTGAACGTAGTGAGGATATTAGCTAACATTAGCAATCAGTTAAATTTCGAGCAAAACAATCACAGTCGTTCATAGTTGATGAATTGCCACTATGCCGACCAACAAAAATCAACCTGCCACATAAAAAAATGTATGAACGTTGCAGTAGAATTGTCTCAGAACAGCATGTAACCTGCATTTACGGGATTGGTCATAAATTTGTTATACTCACTTACTCGTTTTATCAGAATGGTTCTTACAATTTCATTTATCTCGACCGAATCAATCTAGTTTATTTATTGGTGTGATGCACTTGAAATGACTAGTTACCTATTTCGTGCAACACACTATTTCTCAAACAAATGCATTCTGAAAGGTTGGGAATTTTGTGAAAGCAGTAAATGGAAATTCATCGAGAAGTTTTGATGAAGCTGGAAGCGAACCTATTCTTGAAATCGAAGAAACAAGGTTATGAAATAACAAGGTTAAAATCTGAAATCGTGTACATTTGTGCGAGACGCTAAGATTGTTTGACGTGAAATTGTTTATGTGGACTAGTTTGATGCACGAAATAGGCAACTAGTCATTTCAAGCGCATCACATCAATTCAGTTTCGTTACTCATTCTCACGTGTCACACTTCACTCAGGGTTTGTTCGAATTCAGTTTTTTCTTCTCGAACAACTGAAGGAAGCAGAATAGTGACCGAGATAAATTTTCTACAAATAACAATAAAAGAACTCACAACTGTGATGTAAACTGAAATGAGCACGAAGCAAAAATAACCCATCGATGACATCTCCAACAAACTGTACGTTCTGATCAAGGACCGTATGAATGAAAGATGAACAGAATACTCACTTCACTTCGTTCTGTTCAGCTTTAATATCGCCAGTAAATCGCCTAGGGCGTGGCTTGAGGTATATGCATTTGGATGTCATTTTATACACGCTACTAGCATACAGATAAATGAATCTTTTATACCATAATTCAAATCATAAGAATATTTTGGTATCCAATTAACTAAGTACTTCTATGGATCAAGAATATATTGATTTTTGACGAGAGGGAAAACGAGTAGTTAGAAAAAAAAATTAGAGGTGGGCTGGAACGTGGTTTGAAGCATTCTGAAGACGACGGCAACATTTACTTCTAAACGAGTAAACGACCACGATTAGCCATTTAGAAAGATTAAATTCAATGCATAGATTTTAGAATAAAACTATACAACGATAATCTTTTGCTTTGCTAATCACTATACACGTCATGAGCGCATAAAAAATCACTTAAATCATCATAGAGCTTGAACATCCATACAAACTATTCCGAGTCATCGCTGAAAATCAATTCGAATTCGATCGCCAATTTTCGACAAGAAACTTCTTCCAATATTTTACGTCAATCTCGTATCCAGCTGTCGTTAAAGTGTAATTAACGATTTCAATACGATCAACCAAAACCAAGTCTGCATTATCCTCATACGGCTCATTCCATACATCCAATACATCACTTTTTTGTACCTAAAATTAACTCGCTATATTCATTCATGAAAAAATGCATCGCCAAAAAAAAGCGTAATATAAACTGCCATGTGAGAGTCTTGATGGATCATAATCACCGAATGATTCATGCATAATAAATTACTTTGTGATATAAATAATATGATGAGTTGAAATAACTAAATGCGAGCATAATATTTTAATCCCATCAATCAAATTTGCGTTGAAATTTGAAAAAATAAACGCATACACTCTACATCTATCAGTGGCAATAATGATGAATAAACGGAGTGTGCTTTTGACTACGTGTTACTTGTTAACTGATTACTTGTTCGATGCCAACGACATTCAGTGCTTCGACCACACACACAAATAAAGTAAGTTTTATGAAGTGAGTAGAAATGACCCGATTATGTGAAGAAATGAAATGAAATCAAGATGAGCACATCGTCATAACGACTTGCTAATTTATGACTGTAATGCATAACTGCAGTTTTCAATTTTCTTCAGCATTTACACAATATAATAATGAATCAATGGAATCTATCATCACCACAACATTGGGATATAATTTTTCTAAAGTGAAAAATTCTCAAGGAAATGACACCTCAAAATCAAATAAAATTTGTTGCCTTGATTTCCTTAGATTCGGACTGACGTGTCTCTACCTCCCGTTCTACCAAGGGGCATGCTACAAAAAGACTGATATGCTATAAATCAGTACTAATGACGGTCTTGAAGAGCAAAGATTAGGTTGAGAAACTTTTGTTTGAAGACAATGGTGCGCTGAAAAGTGCTGTCCTAGCTCAGAAACACATGCCAGATGATCTAAAAATAACCTATGTGAAAATTCACCTCAAAAAAAATCAGTTTGAAAAGTCGCTCGGTAAAAATTTTTTCGCATTAGGCGCCCTTGTACACTGATTTCATCTTTCGAATTTGTTTTGGTCTCACCCTCAGAATTTTAATTTTTTGACTAAAAACGATCTCTGCGAAGGTTTATGGAAAAAAGATAGGCTGAAAGATTGCGCAGTGCATACACAGCGAAATAAACAATTGAACCTAGTGACTTTTCAGGTTAACTGTTTGAAGTGAAATTTCACACAAACTGTTTTTAAATCGGAGCATCTTTTTCAGATATGAAACCTTGGAAATTACAAAATTCGAAAATCACGAACTATGACACCTCAAGTTAGGAATAAGCTTACCTAACTATCTTAAAAAATTACTTACGAAATTAAATGCTGTTGAAATCCAGAAGTTTATCGGAACGGTTATCTCAGTTGTGTTTATAAGCCGAAAGGAGAGTCGCTCTCACAAGTGTGCAGTGCAAACGATGGTCGCCCCATTTTCAACAAGCTATTCTCGAGAGATCATCTACTTTCATCTATTGATTCATTTCCTCAAAAAATGCACTTTAAACTTCACCAGACTGAGGTAAATACATGTAGATATAATCAACATTGGTGACTTCATCCGCGGATAGAAAACGGACAATGTGTTCCATATGTCCATCGGGCAATGATAGGAATTAGAAGGTAAAACGTGCTTGCTGTCAAACGAATGCTCGGAAGGAGCAGAGCACGATGCTCCGTCAAGAATGCACACCATAACTCTTGCTGAATATTCAAATGATGAAATTTCTGCTGATAAATTATATTTAAAACATTTTCTGCATGTTGTCTTTTGTTGGTTTTCTTATTGCTCTGTCTTTTTTCATCTCTATTGTTCAGCTATGAATGAGATGAGAAATCAAAATTATTTTTCGCAGTTTGCACTACGGTAGTAATCCGGAAAGCTGCAACGGAAGCCAAAAGTTAAAAAATGCGGGGCTGCAGCCGGAGCAGAACTTCGAAAAATGTGAAACTTTCCTCAACAATTGTGCTCTTTACTATTTTATCATGTTTACGATTTATTCTTACTGATGTGAATGACGATAACGAAATTATGTTTTACAGTTCATGTTACAATGATCACCTCATTTGCACATCTTGATGCGATTCATTATTCTGGTGTATTCTTAAAAAGGTTAAAGTAAGTGAAGCGTAGCAATGACTGTCGTTTTATAGACTTTAAAACACCTAGATAATGACCGATAGAGCTTGTCCTGAGAGGGCAGGTTCGTACCCGATTCTATAAAATGCTCTAATTCACGCACTTCATCCGGGAAGGATAATTTTTTCAATTTTTCTGGTTGAGATCAGGAAAATGAGCAAAGTTACAATATCTTAGGTTTGTAGCCAGAGTATTCATGAAGTTATGGACGACTAAAAGTTGGTGCAGGATCTCTCAGGCTCGTTCTTTGTGTGAGGATTAAGTACACGGTGAGATTCCAAGAATAAATTATTGTTGCTGATCAAGAGCTCAGCAGTGCTACTTTTTCAGTAGATGATAGAGCCGCAGTCGTTTAATATCAAAGTGTTGTTTTAAAAGGCGATTTGATTTGTTTTGAATTGTGGATCTTTGCGAGTCACTGTTTTTGTAGACTAGAGTACGTTGGGTAGTATGGAACTGAAACCCCTAAAAGAAGATGAACAATGAAACGCAAAATTTTGAACAAAAAATTTCAACAATCATTGCACCAAAAGAACTGTTCAATGAGTGAAAGAGCCACTCAATTCGAATGAACCGTGAAACAGTATGGAATAGTGTTCGTCGAGGAACGGGGTAGGATGCTCCCCGTCCTCCCCGTCGGGGAACACGGGGAGCGGTCATTCCCCGACGGAGTCCCCCGCGTGATTTGCTTCCTGACTTGCTCGCGGGGACCCCCTCCCCCCGTCCGAAAAACTGCTCCTCGACGAATACTAACTAGTATGGAACGTGAGTAAGATATATGTAATTGTAATGAAAATGGGATCAGACGAGTACTCAGTTCATTTATATAGTACCATTAATTGAACACACTTAAATTGAGCAGTTTTTGATTATGTAAAAATCGATTGTAATATTCTATTCAGTTCACATTAATGTCACGTTTTTTTTTAAAATTGTTTTGATGACCGCTGTATTCATATCATTTTTGATAAAACTGTTATTAGACCGATAAATTACTTTCAGCTGCTTCAAACTGGATATTGCAGATAATTTTGATTTTATCCAAAAGTTTCAAACTACTCTCTTTCAATCTTCTTTAATTGCTAAACACTTCTCGCATGATTTGCGACCAAAGAGGAGAAGATAATTCAATTGAGCATACGAACGAAAACAAAATAACATCCTACTTGAATTATTCGTTCATTCTAATTATTGAAAATTTGTTTTAGGCTAATCCAAATCGAAATTGAAGAAATCTGAACTTTCGAAATCGCTAATTCTATTGAGATATTACACAAATGAAGAGAAAAGAATGATAAGTGCAATTGTAGAGTATGTAAAATTAAAAGAGCGAACAATGAATGCATCGAACTAATCTTTCGAGTACTTGTTGCTTGGTTTCAACGATAGAAATTTCGTATAATGAACAAAATCTCAAGAGATAAGATTCGGATGCGAAAAGCGCTTTTTTTGCATGGAGGAAACGATCGCCAATATTCAAACGAATCACACTTAAAGAAGTTATCCTTTAGACATTTCAACTTCCAGAATTAATAACCGTTTTATTATTCAATTATTTCTTTTCGGCGAATTCATCTGTTCACTTTTCTACTCTTACCCACATTTCATAACTACTCGTTAACATTAATTGATAACTTTAGATGCTCTTCAAGCGATCGATCGTTGTTTTGAAGAAACATGCACAGATAATGGTAGTTTCAATGTTCTTTCACAATCAGATAAAAAGCAAAACAGCTCACATTATATGCCTTTTTAGTAACCACACTCTCGTTAACCAACACTTTACCACCCAGGACCATTTTTTCTATCATTCTGAAATTTCAAAGAATCAATAAATTAGACAAGATTGTGTATGCTCCATTCAGAAAAGAGAACGCAAATTTGCCTACTTTCATTAGGTCAAATTTGCATCTATAGGAAAGATTCCATTTTTTGGAAGATTCGATCTACGCAAGGAACGATTCTGTAGAAATTGCATCGTGTTCACTGCACTAAACGTGAATAATCATAACGCTTATAGATTGAATTAGTCAAGTTAGAAAACAATACCACAATCCCAATGAAACGAATAAAATTTCTCAATGAACACAAAAAAACTAACGCACTGCTCCTTCCAGTGGCTCGATTGATGACTGTATCAAGTCTTCTACTTCCCAATTTAAGTTTTTTTAACTTGTAATCTTTGGGAAGGCCATCATCGCGAATTTCATCAATTTCATCTGAATAAGACGATAATGGACCTGTAGCCGTATCACCCGCTTTCTTTTTCTTCTTGCTATAAAAACGTTTCATTTGCAATGAACGTGAATAATTATTTGTATTTGCGTGTGAATAGGTTGGTGTTGTTGTTGGTATTACATTCGTTGATAACAACGATAAGCATCGTTTTTCATTGAAAATTAGCAGTCGCCTCGTTAACGATAAAAGCAACTTCATAGCCTGAAGAATGAAATTATTTAAAAGTCATTAAATTTCCAAACGATACTGAACCTTTTGTGAATGCATCTATTCGAATTTCTTTTTCTTTTCAACTTTGTAATCGGTAATTGTAAAACGAAATTTAAAACGTTTTATACATGTGAACATCAATACTGAGATCGAGTATTAAGACGATGATATTTTGAATATTACAGAATAGGTGATAAATAAACTGGATTCTTCAATCAACTCATTATCGAATCAATGTGCTTTCTGGGAGTGCATTAAGTAGATTACGCAACACTTGAATCGAATCTCATAAAACATGTACATACATAATAACCATAATGTACGACTATTCAGTTTGTTCATTGGCCTGCCTTACTTATGAAATACGTCTGTTTGGTGATAACTTGTCTTTGTATTATTTCAAACATACTCGAATATGCAATGAAAAAAGTAGCTGAAAGAACAGTCCAGCCTGACAAATGAAGTAAAGCGAATAAAATGTAGGTGAAGTGAAGCGAATAAACAAGCTTCCGCTTGATAAATCGCACGTCAAACGATGATGCGTTGATGCGACTCTAGGCTCGTATACGGTATTCCTCGACAGATGTACGTAAATCATTAGGAGTCAATTAAACGATAGAGTCGTTCTGAGTATTCTGATCGAGATGTTTCGACAAATTATTACAAAACAGGTTTTCATTCATTCTTGATGGCTTAATTAAGAAAATAATGAATGAGAATAGTGCCAACCATACTCATTTTCTCCTTTGTACTTCATATCTTCTAATGTGAAGAGATAGCAGTAATAAATTAACCGCTAAAAAATTCAGTTACGGAATAACAATTTTAAGAAACTGATTCTCATGAAAAAAGACAGGTGATATGGCTTTAGAAATGATTTGACACTGAAATTTAATACTCAGTTCACTACTATATTCATATAGCGCTGAGGACAACACATATTTTCAGATATTCATAATGATGATACATGTATCATTTTGACAATAATATGTTCGATATATAAAATACACAAATTGACCCAAAAAAATCCTTGGTGTTTATTCACCGACACACTCATCAATAACAAAGAAAAGCGAATAGTATGAATAAAAAATGATAATGATTCAATTCTCCCGAACTGTGTTTGAAAAATCAATGAACAAATAATTGGATTAATGGATCCGTTAACCTATATATAAGTTCGAATACACAAAAATAATTCTTCCTATCAATAACAAATGCATCTGTCAGCAGAACAGTAAATTTGATGTTTGCTGTTGCAAACTGGAACTGATCGTAAAAATTTATTGTATGAAAGTAATTGAACAATCTCAAAACAGTTACAACAATGAGTGCTTAGGATCATTACAAATCACATAGATGAAATACACATATCAAGGCACATAACACAATAATTTATCCTCATTCAAATATTTCTTCATCCATAGTTCCACATTCACCTTTTCTCCAGTCTTCAATGCCGATACTGTTTTCTCAGATACTCCTTGTGGAATTCGTATCCGTACTTTGCCGCTTTTACCAAAACTTGCCTCAATAAGGCCGATGTCTCCAGTGGATAGAACCACTTTCATATCAATGAAAACACTAATATCCGAGTTTTTGCTGAATAACGATGCACAAATCAAAGTCATATTATCACCTTCAAGTCGCTCAACCAAACCCGAACGGTGCTTACGATGAAATCTACGTAAAGCATTAATATTCGTCGTAAAACGATCGAAAGTACCATAAAATGCAAATCGGCATCCTTTCTGTTGCATATCCAATTTTGTGGCCAAGTAGAAACTGCCTCTTATGGCCCAAATCGAACGATCCAGCACCAATAATACCATTGTGACACGTTCATCCAGATCCGCCATTTGTTCGAATTCCCCATCATGTTTAACCAAGAAATGACATGTTGCCATAACCGTTTCAAAACCAACCGACAAATGTACTTTAGCGCGATCCAGCAATTTCGCTTTGAAATGTGAAATTTTGGTGATGTTCGCC
The DNA here is from genome assembly GCA_035041965.1 of Anisakis pegreffii. Classification (NCBI taxonomy): domain Eukaryota; kingdom Metazoa; phylum Nematoda; class Chromadorea; order Rhabditida; family Anisakidae; genus Anisakis; species Anisakis pegreffii. Next base: position 19,491 of record JAPYMA010002575.1, read on the forward strand.
AATACACACTGCACACTTTCAAGAGCACCCGGTTGAAAAATGACTGTGCGATCGAGATGTTTCGCATTCAAATCTTGGAACAGCAGCCCGACTCGTTCACCCATTGAAGCACGCTGTACGTCCTCCTTCCAACGCTGAATTCCCTTGATCCTTCGTTTCACTTTCAACGCTGCAATCTCGATCTCCATTCCAATACTGCAACTTTGTTTTTGCGGTTGTAACAATCCGAATCTGAGTTTTGCAACCTTGTTCAAAATTAGCATCTGATGGAAGTATAGAGAAAACTCATTTGAGGCACATCCTTAAAGAACAGGAAAATAACGTAAACAAAATTATCACTATCACTTTTACGATGATAATAATAAAAATAACAATGAAATTACTACTGTCATTGCGGTACTTATGGAATATTTGAAAAAAAACGGAAATTGATTCGTTTGTTGATCTATGATCAACATGCACATGAAATGTGAGTTCGAATTGGAATAAAATGTCACCTAATTGGTGTCATTCGATCGAAAACTGATACACATGAACATACTTCAATTGAACACATTCATATATTTAGTTAGACAGACTGACAAACAAACTTAACGCTTCTTATTACATCACAAATGAATAATCACAAACTCAGAATTCCGGCAAAAATTCATCTAAAAAGATTACCGAATCAAAGCTGAATATGGTGTGAATTCAGTGATGAAAGCACTATAACATGATGGTGAAAAGAGAGGATGACGAAATGGATAAATGAAAATGAAAATAAACCTGCACGATCCATCAATTATGGTACCAGTCATAACAGTGCCTTTGCCTCTGACTGGAAAGCAATGATCGACACTCATCACAAACTGATTCGATGTAGAGTAACGTTTTGGCCTATACAATTGCCTACGAAGAGCATCAATAATTGTCTCGCTTGATTTCACCACATCGTCTTCCAATAGTGATATACATACGATTGGCGAATTCTCAGAAATTGAGAAATATTTCAAAATTTTAATGAGTTGCTTCCGTAAACTATTCAGTTGTTGAGCTGTAATAAGATCAATCTGAAAAAAAAAGCGAACAATTGATAAAATAACAATTGTAGGCAATGAATAAGAAAGTTCCGGGAAAAGGGCCAACTCATAAAATTAACAGTAATGACAATGGTGATAAATGAAGCAATAACTTTATTGATAACGACGATAGCATGCTGAGGACACAGAATAGAAACCAATAAGAGATGCTCAGCGGTTTGGGCTTGTACACCTTTCTGGGCATCCACAACTATAATGGCCATATCAAATACGCTTGAAGCACATAAAACAGCACTTAAACGAGTATTTGGTATATTAGTGCGACAACAATCACTGCTCAATGGACGAGAATTGTTATCAAAGAATATTTAGATCATTCGAATTTTTTTTCAAATGTTCTATTTTCAGCGATTTCAATTCGCAGACATTAATCATTCATTTTAGTTAGACAATAAGAACAAAGCCAAAACCAAAAATAAGATACCTGATTAATGATGCATGACCCGGACAATCGATCAATGCAATTGTATAATTATCAATACGTAATGACGAAAATCCTAGATCAATCGTATTTGCTCTCAAATTCTGTGCTTTAGCATGCTTATCAAACGATGCAGTTGATGCAATATTCGAGATGCTACGTGCTAATGTTGTTTTACCACAATCGACATGCCCCAATATACCGACATTTATACTCACACTTTCACCGTCCACATCCTCACCATTCTTTTCGAATTCTGAATTCGTTTTTTTTTCTCTCATTCTAATTGGACGAGCACAGTCAATATAAATGTTCGATTATTTTTTGAGTCATTCATACCAAAATGCATTCAATGAAACTTCACAACACATTTATTGAATGCAATAACATGGCGCTGCAAAACGACAATCATAAAATGTTATAGCACTAATGAAAAGCGAATGATTACATCATTCAGGTATGATAATTATCAACATAATACCTTTCTGATCAGATGTGTGAGTTGACAGCAAATGCTCATCTTCTGAAGTAATTTTCTCCTTGTCATTAATCACTTCCATTTTCATTTGCAGATGTGCTCATTCGATTTGCGTAAACGATCCAACCTCCCTTCCTTCTTCTTTAAAACAATATATTTAATCACTCCAAAGCTTCTCATTGACGGAGGAGGAGGGGGCAGGGGGGGGGGTGGAGGGAAGGAGAGAGAGGAATTCCCTGGGAAAAGAACTGAGGATATCATAAAGGAATTGTGGATGTTAGCAAAGAAATATTGATCTTCCGTAATTGATAAAGTGTTACCAAAAGAAATTTTTTATCACACAGAATTGACTTCGTTAAAATCAATGAAGAATTCTTGACAGCAAACTTCAACAGTGAGTCAACTTTTCGATTCCATTCTGATATTTCGTTTAAAGCGACAGAAATGGCAATCAAAGAGAGGAGAACGTCCATCTGCCATATGTTCCAATGAACGTACGGAGCATGAGAATCACCGATTAGAAGCAAGTAAAGAAGTGAGGCACGAATAAAATGGCACTTTGATTCGACACCATAAGAACAATTATGCTGTATTATCAAAACCATGTGCATTCACTGATTTTTAATTCTTCTTGGTTCTTTTAATTCCTTTTAAAAATTTTTGATTACCCCAATTCAGCATTAAAGCGCACTTCCTGTTTATTTACACAACGGCATAAACCTATGCGCACTGTTAAGAAACTGACGAGATGAAATGATGCATTTCTGAGAAGGAAATACTCATCATTCTAGAGCAAAAGAACAACCAATTAAGAAAAAAGTTTTTATCACAAATCACATAAATTGGCACGGCACTTAAATAGCATCTCCACGGCAACGGCAGCATTCTTCAATAATGTGCACTTTACACACAATACGATCCCTCATGAAAGCAATCAAAAATCATGTCACAACAAAACGACGAAGACACAATCAAATGATACCAAATACCAAAAACGCAGTCAACAAATACTAAAATACCACAATAAGAAAAGAAACACCAAATGATACCAGAAATTGTTCGAAAAAATTCAGAGCTTTCGTTACAAAGTAATCAATACAAAGTAATCAAGAAATCAACTGACTAATTTATAAAACACAGTTTTAAGATCCAATAAATACCAGAAGACAACAAAATAACAGTAAGAAAATGCGCTGCGGCAATCAAACTTAACTATCACAGATAAACCGATACATTCTCTTAAAATACTTCAACAATCATTTACACCTAAATTCACCCATCTCTTTCAGTAAACTTCCATGACTGGATCAAAACAAGATTCCTCAGATGAAATGCCAAAATTTTAATGCAGTAATGATTTTTCCAAACCAGGATTTCTCAACCACGTATGCTCGTATTCATTGGGTGTGTCAGATAGTTTTCCCGGGAGCGCGAGATAGCGTTTTATATATTAAATTAGGCGAGGGCTGCATACATGTGTTTGAAGGTGCATTTTGAAGTACACATTTTTGAAAAGGTTCCGATGAGAATTTATTATGAGTTTAGGCCACTATTACGTTTTTGCAATATTTTTTCTTTTCCAAATGACTATTTTTATATATTATTTAAAATTAATGATAAAAAATTATTTTGGTCACGTTTACTTTTATTCTTAACTAAGCTGTTGTTGTGAGCGGTGCGAGGATAATCTAAAATATTTCAGGCGGTGCGGGCGAAAAAATGGTGAAAATCACCACTTTCAATCGATCAAACACCACTGAATTCTACATTGAAGCCAACCTGATTCACTGCCATTTACTTTGCTTTGTTAATTTTAAGATGCATTATAGAGAAATATTGTGAAGTATGCTACTTGTGACAACAAAACAGAAAATTTGAAATGAATCCTACTCACGAGCAGATGGATATTGCAGCTAGCACTTATCACTCATGCTCCTGAACAATAAGTGTACATAAAAATATTATGACTCAACAAGGAAACCGTTTGGATTTTTGGTTTGCCAGTTCCATAGATCAGCACACATCTCGTTCAGGCCATATTCGCATTTCCATCCAAGTTTTTCAGCGGCTAATGACGGATCACAATATACGCAAGCCACATCACCAGGCCTTGGCACACCTACTTTTGTTGGTATCTGAATTAATGCAATTGATTGTAAACTAATTCCTCTGTTCGAATGAAGAAAATAAGTGTGTGAGGCACAAAAGTGTTGCGAAACAGAGCTCAAAAAAAGTTCTGAATCTGAAATAAACTTCGATAAAGGCTGCAAAAAATAATAACAAACATTTAGTGATTCGGGGTGAAGAGAGAGTAAAATAAGTGGACTAAACAAAATTTCACCTTTTTTCCGGATGCTTTTTCCAGAGCGTGCACCATTTCATAAACCGAGTAGCCTTTGCCTGTACCCAAGTTATACACTTCACAACCCATGTGAGCTATTCTTTTGATGCGATCAAAAGCAGCAACATGACCACGTGCCAAATCTACGACATGGATGTAGTCTCGCACACCAGTTCCTGAATCATCCATTGGGAATGTCGAGTTAAATGCAAATAATAACACTACTGAAAGTGATAATCCCATTGCCGTAAAAATCGGCACATCAAAAGACGTTTTCAACGAACGAATAACATCAGGCAGGATAAGTTAAGGCAATTAAGAACTTGAATTAACTGAAGAACAATAATGCATAGCTGACCATCAGGAGTGGGAAACTTGTCACCGTAAACAGTCAGATATGGTAGTCTGCCAATAGCTACTTGACTGACGAATGGCATCAGATTGTTGGGAATACCTTTTGGATCTTCACCAATCAAACCACTCGAATGCGCACCAACCGGGTTGAAATATCGCAACAAAATGATATTCCAATCCTGCAAATTTGGCGACTAAAAATTTATAACACCAAGTGTTCACATTTTCTATGAAAAATTATTGAATACTTTGAATGGATACCCTATGAATACGTAAAAATAAATGATAAAAACCTTTTCAGCTTTCGAAAGATCGATAAGTATTTGCTCAATCATGTATTTGGTTTGTCCATATGGGTTCGTTATACCACATCCAACATTGTCCTTCTCTGTGATTGGTAAGTGTTGCGGTGGTCCATATACTGTGGCACTACTTGAGAATACAAAATTTTTCACGCCATACTTACGGCACAGCTTAAAATTCATATTTTAGTGGATAAGAACAGATCTTATATCATCAACTGAATGGGCAATAAAAGTTTGTAATCAGACAAAAGAATCCAATCAAAATCTAGGAACACCATCTACGGCTTATTATAATCAAGTGTTGACTATACGCTATTAATCTTTCATGACATAATTGCTTGTACCACCTGAAAATTAATCTGCGATATCATTACTCGCCTCGAGAACAACAAGAGTGGCCAATAAATTGTTGCGATAATACTCCAGTGGCTTTTCAACTGATTCACCAACAGCTTTCAAACCCGCTAGATGCACAACACCATCAATTTTGAACTGAAACTTTGCATAGATTCATTAAAACTGAAACTTTTAACAAAAATCACACTGAATCCATTCAATACACCTCGAAGAGACAACACAAAAAAATAAATACTTGATGAATGATAAATATTTGATAATTTTCATTCTTTTGATATGTTAAGATAAACACCGAATAAGTATTTAAAATATTTCCAAAAAATACTGAATAAGTTTCATGTGTTAAAAACAAAACACTGAATACGGAAAACAATGAAATAACTTTTTGGAAAACGGCTTCCGTTTGTTGTTGATTGCAACAATCAGCGAACATGAACGGTACGTCTTTGCCAACGATTTGTGAGACTCTTTTGAGACTGATCGCATTTCCATCTTTATCTGTAAATTATAAAATGAACTGCTTTGGAGATTGACCAGTCAAAGTCTAAAGATGATATACTTATTGAGACGCTGTTCTGAATAATAAAGCAATGATGAACCTTGAACTGAGTTCGAAAAGTTGTCTACACAGACAATCTCATAACCAGACTTGAGTAGTTCTAAAGCCACATGGCTTCCAATAAATCCTGCGGCGCCAGTGAGTAGGATTCTCATACCTGTAAAAAGATTAACCAATTCGCATACGTTCCTCTTGAAGACTAGAATTTTGGCTGCAACTGACGTTGGCTTGTATGCTACGTGCGAACCTGGATACGAAGTAACATTCATTCAAAAACAATCGCCATTATAATTTTCGTACCCCTTAAGGTGCACAGAATTAGAATGAGTTGCAAACCAGTGACTGTTTCGGAAGCAGACTAATACGAAATGTCAAGCAACTGCAACGGAAACAAACCAAATTTATATACATTGCAATGAATATCATCACCAATGGAGTGCCTTTTTAAAATTTTTATAAACAGTTTCACAAAAATAAATCAGAAAAATGGTGATAATCAGAAGATGCTATCGCGATGGATTACACTTGGGCTTAGGCTTGAGGTTCATACCTTAGATGAAGTATCTATTAAGCAAACAGATGGTTCCTTGTTATGAGCTTCAGTCTAAGACTAAGCTTACATATAATCCATCACAATAATTTCCCCGATTATCGTCATTTGACTCGGAAGAGAATGAATGTTTTCAAAAGGTTTTGGTATTCTTTTCAATTGTGATGAAGGTTATGACTAAATGAAACCTTGTTGAATAAGCTAATCCAAGAGCTTTCAAAAGGGTCTAAAACTACTAAAATTCATGCTTAGTTTGTGTAGTTTCCATAGTTTCTCTCAGAAGCTATTTATTAATTTATCTGCTTATTGTTAATCAGTAATTACAACTCATTACGACTTTATGCCTTCCTTATATCACATTCTTCATTCCTTGACATCCTTCTTTCAGCACAGTTTGGTTACTGATTTGGCGAACATACAGGTTTAGGGCTATTCTCCCATAGTGCCCAATAATTTCTAAGGAGAGGGACTCAAAATGAACCCCAAAATTTCAGCGAATGAACATGCGTGCAATGATCGCTCAGCCATGCGTACAAACGACAGTAATGAACCGGCAATTTTTCGGAATTAATAATAAACAACGATTTTAATTAATGCAACCGAACAGATCCATACTGAACATTCCACAAGCAAGTATTAATGAATGCGCGTTCCCACAAATACTTTGCATAATCAAAAACAGCCGAGTAGCAATCCAGTAAGTAATCGCAACAATGATAAACGCTTTCCTTGGAATCCAGGGAGGTTCTCTTTCTACGCTATCCACCGCCAAGTCGGTCCTCTATCTCTACATTTCGCGGTTTTTCCGCTAACAGCAGTTTTCATTTTTCTTTGCTACAGTAGATTTAAGGAAGGGATAAGTTATGTGAGAAAGCAGTCGACAGTTCCGATGGTAACGATAATTAGAGAATTCACTCAAATAAAAAAGGAGACAATATGTATTGACAGAACAATTGGCAGGATACGGAACCCAACTACCTGAGCAGCTAACTTGATCGGTCCGATCAGCTCGAAGAAATCTCATGAGTTTATTCTCAGGCCTACGCCTAATCTTAGGTTGACAGGGACGATTCGCTGAGTCCATAACTTAGCCGTCTGAATTAAAGAAAGGGTTTCCAACTAATTGTGGTTACTCGGTTTCCTGGGTACTGCTGCCCTCTTGTCCCTGATCATGAGGACGGCTCCTCCCGCCTGGTTCCCTGCACATCTTCCTAAACCTATGCCGTGCACTTGCAATTTTGGCAGGTAGCACACCGTCCTGTTCAAAGAAATGATCCACGACTACCCGTAACACACACCCACCTCCAACCAACCCATATACGATTGTTGACGCACTGATGCCCCACAATTGCCTTCTGATAAAACGTGGTAATCACACGAAACGTGGCCTTTGGTTGTGAGGGGGAAACGTGGCTTTTGGTTGTGAGGGGGTAGACAAGCAGAAACGAGTCGTAATTGCGTGGCAAATCGCCTAACCTGATTATTGATGTGATTAATAAAACGTGTTCTGATTGTCAAAAATCCGGATTGACCAACTTCGAATGAGCGGAAATGAGGGGTGATTGCTGGTAAGCCGTTCAATGTTAATTTTTCATCCATCTTTATCCCTGTGTTCAAAGGATTGCATAAAGAAGAATGTGAAGAATTTGGCTCCTTAAGTTATATATTCCTTATAAAAGATTCATTAGGGTGTTTGGATTCCGTCTAAACTGAATGCTTTAGTTCTCACAGTGCTTTTAAGCACCTTCAGCAAATCGATCCTATATTCAAGAAAACGAGTTTTTCACCAATTTCTCAGTAGTTGAAGTACTATTGACTGAATACGTCACTATATTTCATTCGAAATTTCTTGGTATTTCAGTGAAGAAAGGTACTGAAGAAAGCTGACTTCGACGAGCTTATCAAAGTCCATTACTGATCGTTGTAATACAGTTTCTTCACCAATAATGTCAGGTAAATATGCGACGATTGCTGAGGATTCGTATTCATTGAAAAGCTGACTGCCATATCTATTTACTCGTTTCGTATGAATGAAATGTTTAAGATTTTTACGATGTAATGAAACAATTTGCAGAATCGACAACAAGACTGAAACATTCACGATTTCGACATGTGTTTGCAAAAAGCGTTCGCCGAAGTGAATGGTATGATGCAGGACCAGGGCATGCAGTGGCAGTTACGGTTAACCCCAAAATGATTGCGCTTTCAATAGACGTTTCAGCCGGTGGACTTGTACAAGTGGCTAAACTGTGCACTATGGGTCGCGGCCATATTGAAATGGCTAAAATCAAAGATCACCAGGTATCCTTATATTTTGCTACATACTGATAATTTTTTATTTGCTAAATGTTGTCTCATGTGAATAAAATGCAACAATAAGTATGAATTTCTAGGGCATTGTATGTGATGTGAAATGGAATCCATTCAACGACAACGTACTCGCAACGGCTTCTCATGATGCTACAGTGCGTGTATGGCATATCGACGACATGCTAAGAATACGGTTCGTTATCTTAAAGCTACAACCTAAAGTTTTTGATTTTGATCTTTCATTCTTTTTGTTAAGTCGTATTTTGCGAATAGGCAGAACGCTTTTTCTGACGTTTATTTTACTCATCGTCAGTATAGTCAGGCATCGAACTTTTTCTATGTAAATAACAGGTGTTTACGCATTTCTCGAATGCACACTCGTCGAATAATGTTCATCGAATGGCATAGCACTGTTGATAACGCGGTCTTCTCGGCTTCGTTAGATGGTCGTATCATTCTGTGGAATATTGAAAGCGATGAAATGGTTTATTCAGTTGATGACTGTCGAGCTACTTCTCTTTCACTAAGGTAATATTTTCTCGAGTTGCTTTAAGTTTTGTAATGTTGAATCTGTTATCAGTACTCATATTTTTAATAGTCGATCATGATTGTACGTTTTAGTTTAATTGGCCTGTGAATTCACGGCTTGAACTTTACGGAGATGTTTAGTTAAGACAAAAGTTATTGTTTTGAGACAGTGCTTTCGATGTTTTAAATTTATTAATCTAATGGAGCACGTTCTAGTTATAATTGCGCAGAATTCGCTGTGACCACTCGTAATCGTGAATTGATAATCTTCAATGCACGAACTGGTTTGAAAGAACGACAGACTGAATTGGTTCATGATGGTAGTATGCCATCACGAGTACTGTATAATTATTCGAATGAAGAGGTTTACGAGCATTTGATAACGACTGGTACTTGTTTTAATACGAGACGTCAGATTGCTGTGTATGATTCGATTGATTTGAAAGCACCGTTGGCTGTCATGGATGTTGATAGCGGATCGGGTTTACTGATGCCTATTATCGATAACGATTTGAATCTTCTTTATGTTGCTGGAAAGGTGAATGAATGTATTTGTTTGCTCGTTCATATTTCATGTCCATTTTAGATATGATTATAGCTGTGTACCACTTAAAAATAGATGTTATCATTGCTTTTTCTTTTTTCCAAACTCATCTGTTTGGGCTTCTAAAATTTTCAATCAGCAAAATTCGGTTTTAGGTAATGGAGCTGTGAGAACTTCACCTCTTTCCTTTTCGAATTTGTTGAATATTTATGGAGGAGATATGCGTGCTGATTTTGATAATATGAGAGATTATTATCTGAAATGCAATGTTAAATTTCGAGATTAGCTATCTGACGGCACAAGAAACGAATCGTTTTCAGGGTGATGCAAATATTCGATTCTATGAACTAAGCAACGAAGCACCATTCATCACGTATTTGAACGAATCATTCGGTAACAAAGCGCATACAGCTGTGTGTGCTTTACCGAAGCGAGGTCTTAATGTATCACAGTGCGAAATAATGCGTATTTTTCGAGTTGATGCGACGCAATTGGTCATTGAACCACTTTCTTTCATTGTACCGAGAAAGGTGATTGCATTGCTCACATCCTTCATGCATTCGTATTTGTCATTTTACTAAGCGAGCAATAATCTAGAAGTTCATTTATAAATCACTCCAGATCAGCCAGTCATTTTATCCCTTATTAATGATGAATTTTCTCTCTAAAGGCAGACTGTTTCCAAGCTGACCTCTTTCCGGCCACTCGCTCGCCAACACCATCGTTGTATTTCCGAGAGTGGTTGGCCGGTCTTGACCGGAAACCGATCCTCATTGAGCTGAAGGATTGTGTGTTGAACTGTACGAACAAACCGGTTACGTTCTGTAAAGAGTCTGCAAAGCGTACACCCAAACTCGTCACTGCTGATCTTAATAACGACCGGAAATTCCGCTTTTTATCGCAGGTGATTAATCATTTTCTCGGTAATTCATGACCTTTTGCTGTTGCAATGACTTATGTTTGGAATAATCAACGGAAATGTATTTAAATGATGATGCAATTTCATAGTTATGATCGTTGACGAAAACCGTGGAATTGCATCATCAGTGTTGCATATACCAACGAATGAATAACGGTACGATTTAAAGGTAACGAAACCAGATTATCGTGAGGTCAATGAGCGCGAGGACAGAGATGAGTTGCTAAAAATTGAACAAATCAAAGCGAGAATTGCCGCAGAGGAAACGACAGATGCGGTTGACGAACATCAACGAAGGTAATAGGAATGAAATATATATCAACATACTTGTTACACTTTCATTCTTAATTTTACAGAATAAATTTATTATTATTTTTATTGTTCCTTTATTCAGATTACTTCATTCATAATTGTTACCATCTGAATTGTTTAATGAATTTCAGTGATAAAAATAAAGCATTCATAAGCCATAGTAACGATGATGTAGATATGAACGAAGAGTGTTCGTTAAAAGCGGGATATGAAGTGTCGCTAATGAACCATAAAAATAACTTCATGCAGTATTCGATTGAAAATGACATCTCGAAGCCTGTTTCCGGTGAATTAATTGTTGACACTTCCACACTATCACCCAGTTGTTAGTTTTAACCATTTAATATTTTCTAATTTAATTTTTTTGCTGGAGTGTAACGATGTCGACAGGTTTTAGGAATGATGTTTTACACATTGTTATTATATCAGTCGGGAACATCAGAATTAGCCAAACGGGTTTATTCTATTCTATACAAAAACTTCGAAATTTTTCAAAGAACTACTGAGAATTACAGAAGGGTATAACGAATCGTTTGCTGCATTCGATTTTTTTTGTGAATGTTCTACAATGTCATGTGAATTTGGCCGCTCGTTTGGTTTCTCAAATGAAATGCAATAATTTCATCACATCTTGTGGCGTATCTTAATTTGGGCCAATGTTTATTCGTTGGATTGCAGCAATAAAGAACAAACGACCAGCTTCAGTGAACAGTTATATCGATAAAGCAAGGTCGTCACCAACTAGTGAAATAAAAACAGCTCATCCTCATGACTTGTCCTCTGTATCGCATTCTACCGAAAGTGGTATCGCGTTTCGTGCACGTTCAACACCCAACTCAACCAGATTGTTGCACAAAAAGAATGACACCTCTAATGACAATGGAATACCTGAACACTCCGATGAGAATGCAACGTAACTTGATTTTATTTTAGCATTTTCTATCTGTGCCTTTAGATTGTTCATTTAGTGTATTGATTGTTTTAGCACTCGCAGTTGTGCATCGTTTGATTTGGTTCGTGAACTCGAAAAAGAACTTTATAAGTATCAACATCGCTGTGAACAGCTCGAAAACATCATCTGCATACAGCAGGTATGTTTGCTCATTTTTTGTGAATGTTACTTTGCAAATTCGCTTAAAACTGATCCAAGTATTGCATGCATTTTGTATAAACATCGAAAACTTTCAGCAAGATATCGACAGCTTGCGATACGAAATTCGATGGAAAGATGGTCGTATTGAGTTTTTACAATCTCAGCTCGCCGAACTCGATGCAACACATTCCAGTTCATCACATTCGCCATAAATCGTTACCCATATTGCAGACAGCATTCGTTTTATCCAGTAATAATAATTAGATCTTCATGATTATACCCATCACATGCATCTCATCTCTATTATTCCATTCATCGCTTAATTTACAATTCTTCGTGCTAATTTTCACATTAATAGTGTTTAAACTGATAATAAATTATCACCAGTTTCTGTATTCGAAAGTTTGTACTCATTCATATTAGTTGAATATTTGTCACTGCGTTTCCATAAACCAGCATTCATCTCTCTGAGGATCACTTCACATGATTTCTCGCAAGCGAACTAAGTATGCAGTTATCTTCTGATTTCTTGCACCATCAACGTATACTAATTAAAGTTTCCATTACTTGACGAAGTTTTCAAACGATGTTTTATATTTATCTCCAATTTAGTTGTTGTGTCTGTGCTACGCTCTTTTTCCATGCAGAGTTGATTTTCTTATGCTACTTTGATTAATTTGCCAAAATTTGTTTTTATTGCGGTGTTTATTTGAGTATTTCTGTTTATCTGTGTGCTTTTCAAAATTTAGTTCTAAAATTACAATCATCAATATATAGAATTGCGACATGTCATTCTGTGTCCAACTTGTCCTCTCACTCCACATTTTGAATTTTGGTTCTTCTAAGCCGTCTTGGTTACTAAAGCGTATTGAAGTGGGTGCTTTTATCGGTTATATTTGCATCTTAGTTATTGCATATATTATATGAGGCCACATTTTGTGTTTTATTTGCAGCTGTTCAATTCGTATACTGCTTACTCTTCTGACATTAATTGAGCTGATATTGTTTTGATTTTATTTATGGTTTTCTAATGCATAATAATTCTAACGTCCAAGTTGAATTTTTAGTATTGTGTATATCGCATTCCACTCTTTTATATATGCCTACTTGAAGATCAATGGATGTTCAGATATCATTCCGCAGTGAATTTTGTTGATGACAAAGCGCAATTTGTCGGTGATCATTCTTTCACTATCAGCAGATTCGATCGATCATTTCAATTGTTTTCTGCCCGTTGTTTTCAGTCACTGTGTGAATCGAGTCTTCTAAACGCAGTGCGTGATAGTATTAGTCGTTGCTTTTGTTCTTGAATGTTTTTTTTAGTTGGTGGAGGTGATTGCAATTCGATTGTCATTTTATTGGATACTCTCCGAGTTTATTGCGTCGGTTCGCATATTCCGAGTCGTCTTTCGCAATTGCTTTATACAGCTTCAAATGCAGGAATTCATGATTCAATTTTTTTAGGGCATAAACGAAAGTTGAGAAATCGTCAGGAGCTTTGGATGAAGATCAGTTTTGAATGAATTTGTTGAAAAGAATGTCATTTCCTAAGATAATTTGCCTGTCTACAGTGCTATAATATAACGAACATTCCTAGAAGATCGCATGTTATTAGATAGTACGTGGATACTAAACGTGGGCATTAATAGGGCATAAATGACGTTAATTTGCAGTGCTTATCTTTGTTACTGCTTTGCATTTTTGCTGTAGTTAGTGCTGCTTCTGTGAGTAGAAACGATACTATATGTATCTTAATGATGTGCTTTTTATATTTTCTATTTTTGTTTCATTCTGAATGATCTGCTCCATATTGTGCCATTTACAGTGATTCTCATTCACGCCATCCACTGCGTATGGTGCTAATCCGTCTTTTTCAACCTTATTAAATCAATAACCGTGACCGTACGATCTTATTTCTTAAAACAGAGCATTCGGAAATGATAGAAAAAGCAAGTCAACGTGTCATCCCATAATTCGAATCTTTGTAAGATTTTTCAGTTTCTTGAGCATTAACATTTTTACTTTTCCAAAAATAATCTTTATTCCAAGAAATTGCAAAAAAATAGTGCTATAAAATATTGCTGTTACACGAAGAAATTTAGTCCACTTTATTGTTCCGCTCTGTTTTCTTCATCATTTTATGACGGACATCTTTTGAAGATGAGACTTCATACAGCATCTGATTTGCTAATAAGAACTTCATTAACAAAGTGAAATGGGCTGAGCGGAGTTAAATCTTGCTTGAGTGATTACTTCAGTAGTTAATTAATCCCAATGAATAGGTTTTCATCAAGTAAGCGTAGTGTTGTCGTGCATTTTCGATCTATTTTTGACAGATCTCAATGTTGCTGGAGCCTTCATGAAATGATTTACTCGTTCACGTTTCTTTTCTCCTCTCTTTTGTTTGTCTTCTTGTTCGACATGCTGTATGTGCTTTGGGCAGTTGAACGAATCATGAACTGTTTGGCGAATTCAAATTATTGTTCAAATACATGTATTTGATTAGACTCTTATGCGATCAGTTATTTTTGTTATCAACTTCTTGTTTGTTCTCTTCCATCATTCGTCTTTTTCATTTTCGGTCTTAATTGATTCCATTTTCAGCATTCCTTTTGTTCATCCGAATTATTTCAAGACTTTTGTACCAGTGAATTGACAATACAATTTTATCTTACATCCGTACTTTCTCGGCGCTTTGCTGATCAGGAGAACAACAATTCTAGCACTTGATATCGGTTGTGAGAATTATTATTCATCTATGAATAATTGTGTCGTCAATCAGTGCCCAATTAACCGTCGCAATCTCATTGTTTCGTGTATTGGAATAGACTTAACCTATTCCGACTAACATTTTTTTCATTTGAAGTATTGTAATTTGCTTATAGCCCAGTGTAAACGTACCCTTACGAGTGAGTTGCTCTGAATTCGTTGGATGTCGCAGTAACAATTAATTGACTTCATTCATCAGTTCTTTAACAACTACTATCATTTTCAGATGTTATTCTTAATAATTTATTCATTGCTCTATCAGGCAGTCTTGTTCTCGCTTCATTTCTTCACGCGAATTCTGTATGTTTGCAAATTCAAAGATTTTCGCTTCAAAGATAAACATTTCGATAGCATTTGTTTTTTTTTGCCTTATTATATTGCCAAGCAATCGATCGGGGTTCATTTAAATTTCGATTTCAATCAAAAATCTCCATATATGCAATTGGAAATTTCAGGAATTACGTTTTGCCTTTTCAAAGATTTACAGACTCTTGTTGAATGAAAGCAAAACTTCAGACGTAATAAGTTTCAGTTGTAATAAAAATACAGTTCTCCTCAAATGGTTTCACGAAACTGTTATCCGTTGTTAAATATGGATTCTACATGTTCATTGGGTATTAGATTCAGCGAGTTAAAACGTTCATGCTGAAACATGCGTTTGCGATTTCAAGAATAGTAGTTGACGATTTGAAAGTTCATCTTTTATGCTACATATTTGTAGGGTTTTCTCTTTTCACCTCCTCGAAACTAAGTTAGAGTTAATTATGAAAGCAGAAAATATTTATTTGATGATATGAAATATTTGCCTCTCATAAAATTAACGTTGCATGTTTACTTTACTCTCATACTTCCCTAAAAATTTCCAAATTGTCGCCTATTCAATTCACTCGGCAGTCTTATTGTTGCAATTTTGTGTATTTTGACGGGGTGTTCTTGGATTTTATAGTATTTCTTTAGAAGCTGAATAAACGTAACGCTTGTGTTCACCCGTTTGCATTTCATTGCAACATATTCAGTGCACTTTACAAATGAACATCTCGTTATGGATTGCATTCGTTCTTGTCGGTTCTGATGCAGAATTTCTTTATGCATAGACATGAAAGCAGCATCTCTATGTGTTTTTTGTACGATAAATGATTGTAAAGTGGTGATAAACACAAAGGCATCGTAAAAAGGCAACAAATGATATGTAAAAAAATTAGCATAGTACGTTACTGTTAGCATTACAACAAAATATGATGTCTCAACATTTGATTATTATGAATGAATGTATGCAGATCAATAGATTGATTTCAATAAATATGTAAACAATATGAGTAGATGGAATGACGATATGAACACGATATAGCAGTAATGCACATATAAACATTACAAATAAATATATGATTCTACAAACGGACGCGTTGCGTTTAATTAATTTATGAAATAATTCTTACACTTCACTTATCAAATGGTCTGTTCTCATTACATTGCATTTGGAGTGATTCAATGAGAGAAGTGTGTTAGATAATTGTGTTGATCGAGAACGAATTCATACACAAAATGATTGGTGCAGCACATGATTAACGCTTCAAATCAGCTATTTTTTCTGATGTAGTTCATCGTTCGCGATATTTTCGAATAGTAGATTTTGACGGTTTTATTCGAGAGGATTGAATCATTTTTGGTCTATCTATATATGTTCTAAGCCTGATGAAAGAAAGGTAGCATGAAATATATAAGTAAATGTATCCATGGAGAATTCTAATTAATTCAGGTTTTCCGACTGGAAAGAACTGAAGGTGGCAGGGTTGATAGGCTATGATGTAATTTAGCAAAGGCATTGTTCTTAATTGTTGCATGATAAGTAAGTTGCATGATAAGGCAGCCATCTGATTATTTTAGCAGAATGAAGTTTATGGTAAGTGATGAAACTATGACAGTGAAAATCTGAAACAAGTCATAACTTGCTACTTTGGTGAGCAGTCATTGGAAATGGTAATGGACAATCACCGATTTGCTGCTTTCGATTCTGCAATTGCACTATTAATGAGTACGGTGAAAAGTGAACCGATAAATTCTGGGTGAGATCGACAGACGGAAATGCAGAGGTTTGCTAGCAAAGGACTGAACGTGTGAGGTCATTTGAATGTCGTTTCCCTACCTGTTTGTACCCCTCAGTGCGGATGGATGGCCTTGCGCTCGACATCATTTCTTGCCCACATACGACGACGCCTATCTTTCATCCGCTCTTCATACCACTGCTCGACTGATGACCCATCGCGTTTACAACCTGATCACAGACAAATGCTACAGCATTTAGCATACGCTAAACTCATTCACAAATCGCAACTTTCTACTTATGATCATAATCATGCTTGAAGCGAATTCATTTTTGCTATCAGAAGAACAATTGTGAGGGTAATTGAAATATTGCAGTGCACCGGTATTACAATAATAACGTCACATCCATATCCCACATCTAAAATCACCCTCAACTTTTTCTCGTCCCTTGATGATTTTCTTATAATATTACCATATCGCTTGATCGAACCATTCATATTCGTCGTTCCTGTGAACATTATTGACAGCTGTTGTTCATAATGAAATGTCACCTCAATGAAGCAAAGAAGCGTTCTAGCGCTGAAACCAGACCAAACAAAGGGTTTCTTGTGCATCTTTTATAAACTCATGCTTCATGCTATCAATGATCGAATATTGTTCCATTCTTAAAAAAACACACCTAACAAAACATTGCTGGCTTGATTTATAACCTATGTGTATGCTTTAGATGTTTGGCTGACATGTATATAAGTTTGTTGGTTGCAATATCACGATGAGGCAGTGAAACAGTGAAATAGATTAACTCTTATGAAATACCTAATAGAGGGTAAGTGGGTAGTTGTAAAACGAACACAAAACCATTCTAGTGAGGTGCTATCAGATTAATTAATGCTGCACTATCTAAAAAAGGTTGACTACTGATGCAGAACAACGTTGAATACACTCGGTGGATCTGGTTGCTTTATAATGCGAATAATATTCGATGATGTTCGTTTATCAGCTGATCATTTCGTTGTCTTTAATGTCGACCCATCTACTTGCAGAAATGAGGATCAAATCAAAATAACACGTGCAAACTGAGGCTCACCCAGCCGTAATGCATTCTTGGTGACTGATTCGATGTGTTGTGTGAATGTGAAGTGACTGATATGAAACATGTGTTATCATCATTCACCTATTCATCATACAATCATTTCATAATGCGAATATATTGATAATAACAAGAATGGTAACGACAGTAATACGGGAATGTTATAAACAAAAACATGACGATTATTGCATCTGATAAAACGAAGCGCACGGAGTTGTGGTCGCATTAATAGTAGTCGTGTTAGCAAAACTGGTAGCACTAGTAATAGCTGATCTAGTAGAAAAAGTTGGAGGAACAACAAGAACAAGTTAAAGAACTGAAAAACATACGTAATTATCATAAAGTATCAACCACGCATATGCATACAGAAGGAGTACAGAGGAAAGCGAAATGAACAAACAAACAAGCGAAACTGAAAAGAGAATAAAACGAACAATTACATGGAAAGTACGCTTATGCTCACAACAATCAAGCCTTCCTCTTCTTTTATTAGCCATTTGATTTCCGAGAATCAGCCAGAATACAATATTGAATTAGGATCAACGGTACCCTTTTTGAAGCGATTCTTTTCACGAAGTAGCGGATCGTTCCTAACTGATTCGTTTTTCTTTAATCCATCCTATTCATGCATTATACAAGGATTTATTTAGCATGGTCATTTAGGGGAAACAGGGAGCTTGTACACTTCGGCTGCTGTACAGTTGTGCTGCTATGAACAATAGAGAGCTACAATGAGAATAGCTGCTAGCACCACATCGAGAGAATGCAACTTTTCAGTTATTCATTTTCAAATAGATGCAACACAAACTCGATATACAGTCACTCCTTTCAATTCATCAAAAAACATTTTTGTTACGGGTATGTCAATTTCGGAAGGTTGCTTGCAATAAAAGCTATAAAATAAAGAACACAGCATTTCAGTGAAATGAATTTCAAGAATTAAAAGCAAATAAATACCTAAGTGCTCATAATGGTCCCTTGTGGAGCAGCAGTTAGCAACATGAGTCAAACACATTTGAATAAATAAATATGTATATATGTAGTATTTATGTATGAATGTATGTATAATCAATAATATCAGCATTAACACTGAAATCAGCATTAACACCGAAACACACTTCAGAATGAGAGCAATTTGGTGATCAAAAGAGAAAACAAGTGAAAAAGGGAAATGTAACAAACGGAAAGAGAATGCGAACAAAATATGTATATGGCCATTATACAATGAATATAAAATGTGGCCATTACTATAAAATGCGTTGTGTGCATATCACAGAGGCTAAACATTAATAACAGAGACAACAGCATCAAAAACCCATTCGCTGAGTTTCTAACGAGGGTCAAACAACGCGTACTACTCATTTTTAATGCATTCATTCCTATTAGCAACACTTCGTACTTTTTCACGCAAAAAACGCTCATATGTTCAACAGATGCAAACTTATCACAATCTAGTGTTCACAAACTTCTGTGAGCAATGACTCTTCTTGAAATGCTCTACAAATATATTAGTTTAGCACCGCTTCTGTACATCGTCATTTTAGACGTTATTGTCTGAATGAGTAGTGAAATGACCGATCGATGATCAAAAAAAAACAATGCGAGTTGTTATGACCCTTTCAAACAGAAAAACGCAAAGTTAGCATTACAAATGATTCGCACCATAGAACGGTGCTGTTATATAAATAAGAATATGAGGAATGCACAATATTTGGTCTATTTAGTGTGTAGAGATGAAAACAACAATATAATAACAACAACACTCATGGAGGAGAATACCCCGAGGCAAGAAAGCAGCTAAATGATGGACTCGGCTAACAATTCATATGCGTTGCTTAACCGCACCACACTCTTTCGGTTCCATTACATGCGACAAGCTGCAGAAGCACAGAATATGATAGGATGCTTATCTCATCTCCCTTAGTACGTAGTTTCTTGTTTCCACTTAGGAAAGGTGATAAAGTGACGCGCGTCGCATGCAACAGAGTGCCGGAAGTGCTTAACAAAACTATCAACATGGAATATATCAAAATGATGAGCTAACAAAGAGTGAAAATGATAATTGAAAAGATGGAACTCAAGTGCAATGGAACTGATGTGAGTTAAATGCGAAAAAATGAGATGCACACAGAGACATACCAGCTGTCATCTGTAAGTTTGAAGTGTTCGAGTGGACAGATGGATGATGGGTCAATGTTTGAAGGTGAAGCATCGTCTCATTTCAATGTGCTTCCTTCAACATGCACTGTTCAACCAATTCATGTCATCCTTTCATTTTTGCTCGCATTTAATACACTGAAAAACTGATTAGTCTTTTCAATCCACTTTGGGCAACTCAAATTAATCTTACAAATGAAATAAACGAACTGAAATGAGATTCCTTCTCAAAACAACAACTTAAGTGAGAGGTGGCACAGTTTATCTCAAGTGAATCTTTAATATTCTATTAGGTGACTTCTTGGGTGGTCCCACTAGCGCAATGACGTTGCATCGCAAGTGCATCACAATCATCGAGAGTAACAAAAACAATTTTATAATCACACGAAATTGGTCAGGTAAGACCTACAGGAATGTTTCCGACTAAAAATACCTAAATATAAACATGTGTTTTGACCAGTGGTGCCTAAATTTGAGACAATTGACTCAAACCCGTCTCCTGCTCTAGAAATCTGAATTCGACTCCTGCTCCATATTTAAAAAAAATTATCTCTGAAATTCTAAAATTTTATCTTCAACTCCGCATTTTTAAAGCTTGACGCAAACTCCTTGTCGTTCAGTTTTTCAGCTCCGTCTCCAGCTCCACATTTTGAAATTACCGCTCCGCATCAACTTTTCTAAGTTTTAGCTACAACTCCGCATTCATAAAAATTTCGTCTGCGGCTCAGGCTGTAGCCATGCATTTTTGGAAGTTCGATTACGGTTCCACATTTTCAGAATTTCGACTCCGGCTCTAGTTTCGTATTTTTAAAGTTTCAATTTTGCTTCCAGCCACGAACCTAAATTTTCCGTTTCGGCTCCAACTCCCTGTTTATGAAAATTTCATCCTTTATTCTGTCTCTAGCAACGCATTTTCAAAACTCCGGCTAAGTTTCCGGCTCAGCATTTTTTCTTTGAATTTCGGTACCAACTCCGCAGTTTTTAAATTGAATGATTTAAAACGTTTGATTCGTTCTAATTACTCACCGTCAACCATTAACGTCGCCCATTTTATTTTTAGCGTATTCAATGCGCATTCCACCGCGCTCTGAACTGGATATTTGAAAACCTTGCAGACTTGTCATCGCTTGTGTTGCTTGTCGAATATCTGAATATTCAACAAAGGCAACCGATGAACCCCCCTTTGTATGCATCCGCAGTCGACAAAATCCTGGGAATGATCGGAATATCTGAAAGACGGATATTACTGATTATGAAACGAATGGAAGCTGCTGAAAAAAGTTGTTGAATCGAACAGCTCATATTCTGACTGGCACTAAACATGCACTAACAGCAGAGATCAGCATGGAACCTCACCCTTTACTTATTGCTATGTTAAATGTGTACGCGTGCTCTGATATGTAAACATAGGTACATATATTCAAGCAGCAATTCCAGTTAGTTATTCGAAGAATCGAACATTACATTTGTATAGTTCGTATCGATGAGTCAAATAAACATAATTTGCGCAAAATCATACAACAATGCCACATCTTATTCACTGATGTTGTTAGCTGACATATGTTTGCTTTCTTCATGAGTTGAATCACTTTTCAACTCATTCTCACATTCTTTTTCGGTGTTTATTTCAGTTGCATAACGATGGTGTAGAGCAAAAATGAAGGAGGAAGAACTTTGAGATTGGAATTAGCACGTATGTAATAATGAGCAATCGAAAGGCATTTGCTTAATGAATGAACTGCTTGTGAGATAAGTCGGTCTACTTAAAAAAGCCAGCTACTGAATCGATTCCATAAGGTATCACGTGCTCAAGGGCACCATTTGTCGCGACGCAGCGCGAAAGTGAGAAACACTAAAGTGATATGTGAAATCAACCTTTGAATCTGTACGTTAGCTGTATATGTATAAGATGTAAACGGATATCATGCATTATCGATTCGGATAATGAAATTTAACTTTCGTATATCTCACTTGAGAATCTCCTCCCTTTTGAGTGATATGAATACTTTGTTTCGATAATATAAGACAGTGATGTTACAAAATAAAAGCCGAAACCATTAATTCATCAAATGGTTGCATCCAAATCGATTAATTGCTCATTTCTGCTCTTTCAGTGTCATTTAATCTGATGTTACTCGGTAACTACAACTGCTACTCAATGCAAAAAACAAAAAGTTCATTGAAGTGTTCATGAATAATATCACTAAACTCATTGCGGATGATTGAATGTAGCATGCAGCACATTCAGTGTACATGCGAGCGCACTTTTAGAGTGCAATCAATTTGCTGATGAAGGTCAGTAAAATAATGCATTGCGAATTAACGGATGAACAAATAACACGACTTGGTTCTGGCATACGAAGCAAAACCGATGGATGTGGAACTTTTTACGACTGCTGATGAAGTCATTAAACAGACTGAATATTTATACAATTTTATGGGTTCGCAATAATCTTTTTATGATTAGCGTTTGATTTTTGCTATAACTACTATTATTATGATTACTACTACCATTATTGCTAGTACTTGCATTCTTGGCGTGTAATTACTTTACTACTATCATTTCTTTACAATCATAAATTGTTTAAAGATTTATTGTTGGTTGCGAATATGATGGTATGCGACTTTTGTATCGAACTTGTTCATTAATATTCCTTCTGTGTTCAAACTAAGAATATTATCATCACAACGAGTTTTAGATTGAATGTAAAATGCATTCGTTTTTCTTTGAAAGTTTTGTAAAATTAAAAATTATTGATGAACAAATTTAATTGATCACTCAGCAATCTATTTCATCTATGGAACATTCATGTATAATCGTTCTTAAAACATTGACGGTATTGAATCATCGCATACACTAGTGATGAATAGTGTATTCGATAAAGTAAGGACATCAAATGCTTCTCGAAATGGTGTAAGGCACGAAGTGAGGTATGTTTTTGCTTTAAGGCACACACAACCACACAAGAACACCAGCTTGTAAGCAACACACCAGCAAATAAGACAGACCACGGAGAACATAACGATTTTGTGGAATTTTCATTAATTTCTAAGAAGTATGATTAGTGCTGTGAAATGTAGATAATAATAATGACATCAATATTAACACTAATAGTACTAATATTAATGATATTAATACTATTAGCACTAATAATAATAATAAGAATGGCTAGCAGGGATCACAGATGAATATCATTGAGCACATAAACAATTGAAGGCATTGCAAACAAGCTAGTTGTGAAAAAAAAACGAATGTAAAATTTTTATTAGACTAATCTGAAGGGACATAGCAGCTGGCAAAAAGAAATAAAAGAGATAAGATCGGATCATCACATAAAATAATGAAGAGAATTCAACCAACCTGCTTTAACTCGTCTTCATTAACCGACTGTCCCAAATTAGCAACAAATAACGTAGAACATGCAGCCTGTGATGCAATTGCAACCTGAGATGCAGCAGAAAGATGTGCAGCAGAAAGTTGTGAAGCAGCAGTTAGCTGTGCTAAAGTTGCTGCATTTGGCTGGAACATGGTTGAGACATTGGATGCAACTGATGGAATTTGTAGTGTAGTTGTAGTTGGAAATAACAGCGGTGTTTGCGTGAACTGTGGGAGAGTGGATAGAGCGAGAAGCTGATGATCGGTGAGGAACTGTGTGGCCATATGTGGATCAAGACATGCGGCGGTAAGATCATGTGTATGAGAGGTAGGTAATGGTGTTACAAATTGATGTGGTGCATTTACAGTCGTTTGCAACATGGCTGCTGCTGCTTGTGGTAGGCTCGACGGAGCATTTGCTATTACTGGTGGTGAGATTTGTTTCGGTTTTGATACTTTTGTATTACTTCGAGCCAGTTCTAAACGTATTGTCTGCGCATTGTCTGGATCAAATCTTACACCTTGCAATGCTTTTCTTGCCTCATCTGCTTCAGCTTTCGTTGAAAATGTCACAAAACCGACTGGAGAGGCGGTTTTGCCGTTTTTTGAAGTGATTTTCAGCAAAGAACTTTCATAGCCGGAATAAGCTCGGAACAACAAATATAATTCTCTGGGTTTTGCATCCATCGGAAGACCAGAAACGAACAGAGTACGCACTTGTGCGGGTGGAACAGCTGAGGTTGTACTCATATTGTCAACTGATTCCATCGATTGCGCCGCAGTCAAGTTGCCGTTCTCCATCACCGGAGACGGACTTTGTGATCGTGTTCGCTTCAGCCTAATATTTGTAACGAACTTGAACGAATCGATCAAAAATTATTTGCTCCTCACTGACTGGACACAATACTGAAATGAATATCATCATTACTTATTTGCAGTATCGCCGTTCTGATTAAACAAAAAACTGCTGACAATGGATACAATCTCCAATTTGCAATAACATGGTGCAACTACCAAATATGGCATGGCCATATGTTGCTCAAACGCATCCACTTCACTACGAACACTTTCGATTGAAAACGTTACAAGAACGAATCGATAAACATTATATATTAATCAAATTTTCAATTTATATACACTACTAAATAATATATGCTTTTGCATTCAACATTTCACAACACATATACATACCTATCAACACCACTATATATCATCGTCATTACAAAAGCGCTAATAATGTTCGTTTTTATCGACTACTAAATTGTGTAACAGCGAAAAACAATCAACACATTTGTGTTTGCTTCGATCTTTATTGCAGACAGAGAATCTATTCCCTTTTTATATCACACCTCCAAGTTCACTTCTTCTTCAGCATAAGCATGAATTTGGTACCTCTCAACTTCTTGGAATATTCCATCTCTTTTCTAAGAATGATTTACACAGTCGAATATCTATCATTTTTTTGCAGTCCTCAGCGACTTCGACTACCTACATTCTCAAATATTTTTTAAATTTGGCCCTATTAACAACTAATATGCAGTGGAGGAAATGAATAACCACAAAACAGATTCGAAATAATACATTTTAGGAAAATTTGATAATTTGACAACCTATCGATCAGTTAGAATACAACTGAAAATGATCAATGGAGCTATGCTCGTGAATAATTATTCTGCACTGATTGTGACAGCAAAAATAATAACAACTAGGTATTATTGATGAAATCATAACGACCGTAGTAATATCTATAATGATAATAATAGTATGCAAATGTTTCGATGATAACGATAATAGTTTCGAACGACTGATCGGAAGACACATGCAAGAATAAGCGATAGCATCCTCTCCTATCACCTCACCTTCTAATCGCCATCCTCTGCACTTATTAGTTATTGAAAGCATCGTTGCTATATGATTAACGCGTTACCATGGTTATCATTATCAGAAACATCTTTAATCACAAAATCCCATCCTTTATAATCTTCGAAGAACTCGTAACTAATTTTTATCAACGTTCGCCATCAGCACATTTTCGCCGAATTCTAGTTTTCTTTATTACACTTTTACCAATGTACTAACGAGTTTGATAATGAAACATTGTTCAATTAAATATAGTTTTGAAGGTGATATATCATATCTTAATGGTGATGTCTGTTTTCGATTGTTAATACGTAATCATGTATTCGTTTGATGATGATGATCTGCTGTTTCTCCTCTGCAATCGTCTGTTTTCTAAAACTATCATCGAAGGTCACCAATATTTCAAGAATATGATCGCTTAAATTAGTACCTATTCCATATGGTCTTCACTAATTTAGATACTCAGCCCCAATAAGTGGGCATCTAGCTCGATGATATACTTTTAGCAAAAATCACTGCAGGTACAATGCAGTAGAATGGTGAAATACAGTAGCAAGTATAGCAAAGTGCCATTTGAAAAATCATCAAATTGCAAATAATCAAACAGGCTAGAAAATCGTGTACAGAACGGGTTCGACGGTCTGCGACAAGTACACTATGCAAAATGAATCCACTCGTTGGACGTGAAGCATCAAGCGTCAATCGCTTGAGGCTAAAGTGATTCAAATAAAAAAATTCTAAACTTCAAAATTCATTCACGAAGGAAACTTGAAAATTTCCCTCATACATTCGAATTATTTCCTTACTGTCTAAATGAAAATGGACGAAAAATGTTTACTATCAGGTCGTGAACGTGCTATATTCAGGTCGATATGTCAACACCAATGTTCAGGCCGTTAGAACGTAAGTCCGACACAGGAAATGATTAAGAGTTCAGATTTACAAAAAAAGGCGTTTGAGTAGAATTCATTTCCTGATAACAAACAATATCACTACTTTTCAACCACCAAGCTGGTTGAGCTTCTCTTAATGTAATCGAATAGAACGTAAGTAGGTTTTGTTAGAACGTTTTCGTTTTGTTTCCTCCATAGTAATATATTTAAAGATACCAAAGCATTGTGAAAAGACTTTCATATTGCGAAAACGCTCAATTTCCAAACCTTACAATGCCGGTAACAGAAGTAAACTCTGAACGGGTTAAAACACTAATCAAACTTATGCATTCGGAAACAATTTGCGAGCAAACAAGTGGTGAGGAATTTGGACACAATCTACTGTATACTCAGTGACCAATGTGCCAGCTTTTCTCACTCATAAAAATTTTCAAACACCAAATCGAGTAATTTCATGCGAGCTTGTGATAATCGGCATTATTGGTCCAGAACTAATATCGATGGAAACCTTAATAAGAAGGACATTTTAAATTTTAAAATGTTTAAATTCAAAAAACAAGAATGACAATAGACCAAATCGCATCATAACAATACGTATATTAAAATCATTATGATGTTAGAAAAAGATAACACGTGACATCAAAATTTAGATGAATAATAAGAGAATGCGATAATCAAAAACAACAAATGATCGATCACGTTTACGATCAGATCCTATCGGAAACGAGATGATGATCAAGGAAAGATCATGAAAAAATAAATACGAAGATCGCATCAACGCAAATATACTATACACTTCTTTTGCGTGATCATAAAACGACAAAGATAACTGATTGTGGCTCAATGAATAATTTTTATCCACACCGACGTTCCGTTTGATCGATGACAATTTCATCTACGATGATGCCGCCTCTTATAAGACGATTGCGTCGTTCTGCCATCTTAGCGAATTAAATCAACCGAACAAACAATCGATCATTTATCACGTGAAGCTTAGTAGGAAATTGATAAAATGATAAACAAACAACAATAAGTAAATATTAAAAGGATTACATTACTAATGAGTAGCTTGCAAACCAAACGACCAAAAAAATCCGGAAAGAAAATACTACACCACGAGTAAGTAGATAATAAACGCGTTCAAGCCGGTTTTTTTTTTCTAAATTTTCATTTCGCTTCGTTTACCACATAAAAAATATATGCATATTACAAACCGATAATTGATTTCACTAAAAACAAATGGAAACGCATAATCAAAGAATTTACTACCACCACTGAAATTACAATTTTGTAAATGATTTAAACAGACCACTCATTTGCACATTTGTTTATTGCGATGAAGTGATGTAAGGCAATGAGATTAAATCAAACATTGCCGTACATTTTCAACATTCCTTTCACAATTTGCTCATAACATAATGAGTTCAAAATACAACGACTAACAATGTGACAACAATATCTAAATACATTCGCTTTACCTCACACACTTTATTACTACTGTTACAACCAGAATGCTACAACCACTACTCGGTAAATATCATCATTGATGTTTACTATTATTATCACTTCACACTCGGTGAGTAACATGCTTCATATCATGAAAATAATTTTCTTATCATCTCATTCCGTTGTTGTTATGTTGCAAAATGACGAATAAAACGTGAGAATTATGAGAGCAAGACAATTACAGCAAAAAATATTATGTAAGCAGATGTTAATTTGATTGCGTTGTTGAAATTGTAAAAAAAAACCACACTAGTGCAATCGCAAAACACAACTGAATACACATGGTGATGTGAATGTGCGGTGAACTTCTGAACGTAATCAATTTATTCAACTCGCAGAAATTGTCCACATAAAAACACATCAATAAGATGAAAAGTTTTTAGTGGAAAAGTTCGACGGTGGAAAAGAAACGGAAACGCTTTGAAAACATTCGTGGGAATAGTTTAACGTATATTTAGATGAAATATTTGAAATTCATGATTACCTTGAGAGAATTGAATGATTCACAAATACGAACAGTTTACGGCATATTTCAGAAATAAAACAGACGACAGTTTATGAGAATGATCACATTATTCCGTTAAAATTTTTAAAATCATATCCTTAGATGACGCTTAGCAGAATCGAAACAATACCATAGGCAATAAATTCTGCTTCTTCAAACCATTCCCACAACAAACACCTTTTCCTCTTGCATGACAACTACTGTTATAACACTGACTGGTTACACATCCTCCTCCAAAATCTTATCTAAATACGAATATACTAATCCTAAAATAATTGATTTCTGACCATCGACTTTTGCCCTCTAGATGAACTCGATTCAGCAATCTCATACAAACAACCATTTTTTGTTGTTTGAATGACCGAAAAATGATTTTTGTAAAATTTTCTTCAACAATAGTAAGCAATAGGTAGGAATGGAAAGGTTAGCAAAACCAGTATATCAATGCGAGGCAGATTAAGATCGTATGAATGAATAAACAAATTTTATATATATATATATATATATATATATATATATATATATATATATATATATATATATATATATATATATATATATATCGTATATAAATATGAGAACGTGTAATGATCGAGGTCAACGTTCGCATAATTATTGTCGATTAAAGAGTATGCTGGTCGTTTATAACAATCTATCTAAATACAATCGTTTTGCTCATATGAAATCTTTTCCTTTCTTCACTCAAATTGATACGAACTATTTACTGATCAGTAATCATCACAATATGGCCACATATTACTCGAGAGAGTTGACTACCTCTAAGATGATGAAAAACTATTTTCTAAATTCTGAACATGGGTACTGTATATATGGAACTGCAGCCATTGAAATTATATTTGATAAATTACAAGACACTAGAAGAAATAATGCAGTGAATGAGTGAACGAAAATCGAATTCTAGTTGAAATGCTGAAATGAGAAATTATTCGATGGAATGAATGCGCCTTAGAAGAAGAAATGGTTGCAGAATTGAATCATCATCAAATTGCCGTTTGAGTAGTGTGTCAAACATTGCCGTATAATTTGAGCATCACCGCATCTTTTTGTGCATGACAAGAAATACACACAAATACATTCATATGTAGGCATGCGCAGAGCAAGTTTCACGAAAACTAGAATGAATACCGTTTAAAAATGGTGCTGATGAATTTGGTCCCGCATAGTTCGACTGAATGACGACAGTACTTTCAGCAAGAATGGTTATTCATTTAAATTTGAAAGGAATATCAAACGGAATGCATGCAAAAACAAAATCAGATGTGTTGTGAAACAATGGCGCGGTGATTCGTTTCTTAATTAACCAAACGCAACCGACTTCGTTTTGTTATTGATGGGAATATAACCAATGGGCAAGACGAATTTGCGACTATTTACCGAGGACTATAATAATGTGCAAACGTCAGTTCCAGAACATTATTAGTGACTTCACAATATTCTTCCCCAATACATTTCCCATTCTCGAGTATCGCTGTGCAAGAATGAATGGCAAAAATTTGTTAAATATGGAAAATTCATTTGCAATTCCATTGATCTCGATGGAAATAATTACATCCTAAACTACTCACCATCAGATAATCTCGGAAGGGGCATTTCTGGTTGATTATAGATCAGTAAGCTGAGCTCGTAAATAAATTGCTGAAGGTCTCTGCTTCATAAAAACCTGTTATAAAAGCTGAACGGACGAAGAGCGGAGTGATTTTTAAAAAAATAAATGGAAGAAAATTGCAATGCTTTGTCATTTC
This sequence comes from Anisakis pegreffii, assembly GCA_035041965.1. NCBI lineage: Eukaryota > Metazoa > Nematoda > Chromadorea > Rhabditida > Anisakidae > Anisakis > Anisakis pegreffii. Next base: position 49,606 of record JAPYMA010002575.1, read on the forward strand.
ATGATGCCATAATTGGAATTGAGGCAGCAAATTATGATCTGCTCACGAAACGACAGTGCACTTAGAGAAGGCGATGGTTACTAACAAACATATGAGAGAAAATTTCATTTGTTAGAACCGGATTTACAAGGCCTTTAATGAATCGAAAATTTATTTAAATGTGTGAGAGTTCGTCAAAAGTCTCGAAGCTCTATGCAAATATTAGCACTGACAAAATTTTACATTCAGTGACAGTATCAGGAGCAATTCATGGTGGTAATAATAATACAAGTACAATTAGGAGTATCAGTAATAATGTTTATCACAAACAATAATAATAACAACAATGACAGCATCAGAAATAAGAATAGTAGCAGTTATAATGCAACAATAGTAACACCACTATCATTAACATAAATAATGTTACTATTATTTGCAATGGTAACAGCGTTAAAACACGCATCCATAATACATCAAGTTACTAATTACTTCCTAATGACTCATCATAACGTAACAACAAACACTTGAAGCAATCAACCCACACTTTCAGAGAATGAGGCACTGAACCAGCATATCACAACTACAATACAAATTGAATATGATAAAATACAAGTGTCGTATTTGCATCACTCTCATATACTTCAAACGTATCTGCACTGCATGTAAGCTGCGCACGATACCATACCAGTATTAAGAGATAATAGCACCGCTTTTATGGGCAAATGGGAAAGATACAACTGATGTGGTGGGCAAGTAGTGGATCAGTGAATGTGGGTAGACAGTTTGAAAGGTGGTAAGCAACTGGTGCCGCATTACCGTTCGCATTCTAAACTGGCATCGGACGACAGCGATCTTCAAACAGCATTTAAAATGAATAGAGGAATAAATGCCTAGACATTTTCGGATGGTATGTGCTAGAATAACAACCTCTATATATCCGATAAGATTTGCCTCATTCTTACTGCAAGTAATACTATTACTAGCAAAAGTAGTACTACTAAAAGCAGGGAAAAAGCACTCAAGAAAGTAACATTTATCTATCACATCTCGCCTATACATTCAATATAGGTAATAATCATGAAATGGAATGAATGCCCTTGATGGTATAATAAGGCAATGCTACCAAGGGTACAACCATCACAATAATTGTCGAATCATCGCTCACTGCAACACATCTATCTATTTCTCTATCTATCTATCTACCTAACTGTCGCATCTATGCCTCTGCATTCCATCTAGAACGCAGTAACCAGCGAATGCGCGACGCGTTCATTGCTCAATGAAACCCGTCCGCCCTCTTTATAACTCATACGAAACGTTGTTTCCATAGTAACATGTCAACACACACTTGACAACGCGCCAATAACATATGTGTTGTATGTGGAAGAGCCGAGAGAAGAAATGTGCGCCTTCTTTTTAACTCTTCACGTCTTGTTTTTCGACGTCGTCTTTTCATCTCTAGTCAATGATTCCTTTCCATTTCATCATATTTCTATGGCAATTACCAAATGATATCTATCTCATCGCTTGTTGCTGCATCGTTCACATACACTCGACCTATAAGATGTACCTGTAAGACTTACCTGTATGTGTGCATGAGGTATGCATATATGCATACTCAGACATATAAATTTACTCTATTCAATGATAATACTGTCAAGGGCTTGATAAAGAAGGTAATAACTCAGACGTAATAACAGCATTAACAATCAAGTTGTTTTAAAGTAGCTCGTAAAATGGCAGTTCTCATAGCCGTATGGACACACAAATGACAAAGTTTTGTAGTGAGCAATTAATTCATTATTCGAATGAATGCAAATAACACTAACAACAGTTTGTTTCAAGAATAAGCCAAAAAAGCTGACTGTTAGAAAGCCATACACGTAGAATTCAAAAATTTTCAAATCTCAAAAAGTGGTTCGTTTTTTTTTTGAAGTAAGGCAAATTCTTTCACCATAACCATCAAAAACTAGTTTTTAGATGGACTGAGCAATAAATAAAATGTCTTTAGAAAATCGAGTTGACACTTGTTACGGTTTTGCAGAATATGCAAATAAATAACATATTCTGAGGTACTTACAATTCATTGGCTTTTAGAGGAATTTAAAAAATCCTCTTCTATGATGCTTATGGAAAGGTTGAAAACATTGACGCGCGATGAAATGATTATGAGTGAAACTCAAATAATAACTGTCACAAATAAATTTTATGATCCAGTTGTACGTATGCATATATGTGAATGATGGTACAAGCGATGTGAGAAACGAGGCGAATAACTTGGTCATATAACGATCACAATAGCGAAGAAGGATACAAGTGGGATGTTTGCAAACGAGACGATACGAATGCTGTTGATCTACATGCAAAAAAGCGCTGGAAAGAATGTTTCAGGCTAACTGTAAACACCAACGAATTTGAAAATATCCTCATTGAACGATTTAATAATAAACGTCTCAACGTTTGCAATATTCAGTCTAACTGTTGCGTAGATGTCTCGCTAAACATATTTACCCATTCCATGGAATGATTAAAAATTTGACTTCATTTGAGAGAGTTGAGAACATCTACTGAAACGGAGCAGATGAAACAAAGAATAATTGTTACGAAGTAGGAAGAGAGATGCAATAAAGTATCATGGCAATTTTATGTGTGCATGAAGATTGGACCGAACATAATGTTTTGTGGAAAAGGTTGAATTGATTTATTCCTTTTTTGTTGCTAATAATGGTAATTTTTAAATTCAACATTTTCTCCTATTGAATGTGACTTCTAAAGATAATTCTAACGAAATTAAAAGAGCTTCACTTCATTGACATGTCAGTTAAAGAGTAAAATTTACTGAAGTTATGTCTGTATTTTTTCTTTCGAAAAATGCAAATTTGCGATACAGAAATAACGTTGAACGTATAAACAAAATCAACGAAGACCAAAAGATGTCTGATTGGTTAAAATAATTCAGTTGAAAGATACAAATCAAAATAAAAACAATTCCTTCATAAAATTTTATTA
>JAPYMA010002576.1:0-13061 GCA_035041965.1 Anisakis pegreffii
TTTGCAAACCCTAGTGATGATCGATGTTTTTTCTGAATGCTGAAGCGTTCAATACGTCAACGAATCAACAATTCCAAAACCAAAAATAAAGTCACTACATTTTGCATTTCTGAATGCTTGAAGGTTGTCGCTGAAAAGACATTCTCATGGTGAAAGAGCTATTACTGTGCGAATTACCTTGTGGATCATAACTAGTTCGACCTGGCGGTAGAGCTGGTCCTATGCCACCTCCGGCTGAAACAAATTTATTTTTAGATTCTAACATTTATTTCACTCGCGATCAAAATTACACTTCCCTTCCATTCCCTTTCCTCGCTCATAGATACCGTAACTGATAGTTTTGTGATGTCACAATGATACAGAAGGAAATGAAGGAATGGAATGACGATTTCAGAAGGAAATGACGATTAACATGGTAAGTTTCAACGGAAATTTGAAACTTTGCACTTACGAAACTGGGGGCGAGACAGTACGGCTACTGACGCAAACAGGAGAGTGAGGATTGATTTGGAGATGAACATCGTTTGCCCCTTTAAAACTGATTTCATGAAATAACCGAATTAGGGTGAACGGACATATGCATATTTAAAGGCACGATAAGCAATCAGTGAATATGCTGAAAATAGCTTTTTGCCTGCTTATGAGATCACTAATTCAATCACGGAGCTCGTTTAAACGAACTCTAAAACCATGAAGAATCGTTTGGAGTCGGTTAAATATCATTTTCAAACAAAACTGAGAATTTACTGGTAATGTTCGGAGCGAACAATTCGAAAAAATACAGAATGAAGGCAAGTAGGCAACTGGCAAGTACGCAGAAGGTAGCATGAGAATTGACACGATCAGTTAACACTTCTTATATTCAACATGTTTTCATTGGTTCTTCCGAAACGTCATCGAAATTCTAGTTTATTTTGTGTAAGAGCAATTATAACTGCTCAGAAAAAGTATGAAAAGTGGAAATGTGGTTTGCTGAACACCAACATTTCACTTAATCTTAATCATTGTTTTTTTATAAGGCTCAATTACGTTTACCACGAAATCTTTATTGACACCCTTAACAATGAATCATAATAAACAACGTCATAAAGCAGCATTTCTTCAAAGCAATTATACCCGAAATTGAAAGTTTAGAATATTCACAAGTTTACATCTTCGATTAATAAGCAACTTAGGTTGCTTCAAACGATTTTTTTCCGATTACTAGTAATCGAACTAAAAATACTGACTTTTCTGAAATGATCAGAAGTTACTGTATCGGATCACTCACTGTTATCATTATCAGCAGTCATTTTCAGTGTTTTTATCATGAAAAATTTTTCGGAACGGATTGAGGAAATTTAAGCATTTCACTAACTTGTTTTGTTAGGATGTCGGTCGTTCGGATTTAGCAAACAAGTGTTTTTTGATCATTCGAATGCGTTGAGCAAATAATTGTAAGTGGGATTCGTGAATGATTCACAAAGATGACGAATTTAAGAAAACTGCTATCATTTTTATATTCGTTAAAGAACAAATGAAACACTGTTCTGATGATCGATACTAGATGTGAATATGATTAATGCGATGGGTTTTCGATTTTGCATGATCAAGTCGTTGACATTGACAATGTTAGGTGATAATTATTTTATGCGATGTCCTTATTATCACTTGCTGAAGAGCTGATACAAAGGAGAGATCTTGCAATGGATTTGAGTGAGATCAATCGTTCCACGCAAATCTCCTTCAGCATTCCAATTAAGCCTAAGCAAGTACTTTCGGAGTTGTAAGTTCCATTGTCAGATGAAGGTATGAGCAACTGTTTGTGATTTGATGAACAGTTTTTTGAGTGTTATGGATGTGTTCAAAAATAGAATGTGTATAATATTCTTTTATCAGCAATGATGTTCAAGAACGTTCGTTGTCTGCCACTATCAGCAAAACAAAAGAAACATTATAACCTTCATATATTCTTCTGGAAAAAAAAACAACTCTTCTCTCTCTGCAGATGTAATACTGAAAATTTTAATATCGCTTTGCGACATTCACATCTACATTATTCAATATTGCTACGTTAATAAATTCAATATTGCTATCCGCAGCAATAATATTTTGATGCATGCAAGCGACAGATACAAATGTTGACGGTATAAAAATTTGGTGGTGCAAATGCGTTGTGCAAACAACATTTCAACACAAAACATCAAACAAAATTTTTAATAAAAAAGGAATGAAGAAATAATTGTTAATAATTAAATTTATTCCAAACCTTTCTGATCACTTGATTCAAGTTATGAACAACCAAGTTCAGGTTGTTTGAACTGATAGTTCAGTCAATACATGGTAAGGCTATTATATGACTGGTTGACAAATGATTGGAGAGAAGAATTAATGAATGCCAGAAACAATTCGTCCAACTTCGAAAAAACTAGCACTTATTGACTTTGAGCATTTGAAGAACAGATTCTTACTGACATTTAGATATTATGCTCATAATCATTTGCGACAATGCTGTAAAGATAATATCAAGTATTCCATGGAGGCAACATTGAAGTTGTTGCTGATCAAACGGATATTATTCAGTTTCATACACTCGAATAAAGATTTAGTTCTGACCCTGGTTTACTCTCAGGCTCACGCATGATTCAAACTTACAAGGAGTTAATATACACCCGTATTTGCTGTGCAAACCCGTATAAGGTTACGTGAATGAAGTTGTGTGATTCATATCGGTAAGCTACTGAAATCCACGACACCCATAATCTAGTTGAGAGTTTCTTTATTTCGAAAATTGCCATGACTGAATAAGTCAGTTTCGTTAGTTTTTTTTTCAGTCAATTTGAGCGTCCTTCTTGAGAATTGTTTCCTGTGAATTTTCGTGTAAAATTAGTGATGATGTATTACACTGTTGACGAAATATCTGAGATGTAATTAATGATAGAAGGAGCCGTTGTAATAGTGTCATTACCTGTAACTGAAGTTGATGGTCTCTTTAATCAAGTTATTTCTCATTTTTCCATCTCACCATTTTTCAAATTTTGTTCTGTGCAACCACACTTTACGACAGAGCGACATTGATCAAAAAGTATATATTCGATCACACTTAGAATGTGTACTTCTTAAATTGCATACTAACAAATGTATGCTCTTCTTAGTTTCATTTCATTAAGTTTAACCAAACACCAGTCAAGTCAATTCGAAACAACCGTCTACGGTCAAAAAAATCTCACCAAACAGAGCAAAAAATTTGAAAGATATTTATCAGATATCAGAGAAAAATTTTCGAGATAGTGCATACCTACTATTCTTAGACATCAGTCGATGAATAGATATCAGATTTTCGTTTAGGAATATGTGCACTCATGTGATAATCTAAAATATACTGCAGTCGATCAATATGGAACAACGCCTGTCAAGATTAAAAGTATTGATAGTCTGAACTCGATATCCTTCCAGCCGAAGATGGATCTTTTTAGCACAATGCCGTTGTTCAGCCATGGGTCAAATATTCAGAGATGTTCATAATACTGCTGTCCATTTAAGAACTATGGATGAAAAACTTTCAAGCGAGAAATTCATCTAACGGATAGCATTAAGAACAGTCATTTTGTCAGGATTAAATCAAAACTATTGGTTTAAACGTACAAGAATATCATGCTATAAGATCTCAAGGTACACTGAAATACAAGGGAAATTCATTTGCTCTTCCTGAGTTGTCATTATGTAAATGTATAATGAATAAATGAGACTATCTCGAAAAAACGAATGATTCAAACTGAGAACATGAATAATTGTTTTAATGAGGGTGATTGTCATCAAATGTTAATTCGGAAAATATTTTTTAATCGTAAAAGTTCACGATATTTTGATGCCATATCTCAACTGTATCAATCGAACTGAAGCTCATGTCCGGTGAGTTCCACTTGCAATACCCTCGACTGAAATTTCATGGAGATTGGTTTTACAACAAACATGAATCATTTCTGCCTTGTGCTTCTAAAATCGAAGCGAAAGATCCAAAAAATGAACATCAAGAAGGAACGCTCGATGGCAGTAACTGCCGCACTGTAAAGTTTGATTCGGCCGCTGCAAAATTCTGCTGGAGGTTTACCTACAGTGAAATTAATCATCTGTATTCGATGCATCAAAAGTCCAAAAAATGAATTGAAAAATCGAGCAACGGGGAAGGACGCCCAATTTATTGCTATAGTAAAAAGTTCGAGCGCTTTGCGCCAGCTTCAGGTGCCACATTTTAGCTGATATTTTGCACGAAGTATTTTGGACCATCACGAACTCGAGTCAACTGGCATTCCAACAATTGGAGGGAAAAAATTTGCGACAATTTTGTACATTCTTTAATATCCGATGATGAACAACTCTAAAATGAGAATGTTTAGGTGTTTTGCAAAACATGTGTTGACCTGAGAAACTTGACCACATCCATTCGATAATCATAAAATATTATGTTCTGGTCCAAAATAACTGAGAGAGCAATTTATGCACGAAAAACATCTGCTAAAATATGTAGTATATGTAGGCCTGTAGTATGGAACTTACAATGGATGTTCATTGGACACATTAATTTTGATTCCATTCTTTCGAACAGGAAAAAAATGAAAACGAAAAGCGTTTGTTATTTCATTTGTTGCTTGTTTGACAAGCGTTCGAAATGCGAGCTGTCGCAGCAATTTCATTTTGCTTTAGAATGTTCCCCAAGAGTGTTGTTGGAAAAATGGCGGTGATAAAATTATCAGAGATTGGTAAATAAGCACGAAGCTATCGCTTTTTAAGATGTGCACTACGTTGTTTTTTTGGGTTGTCTACAGTCGTTATTTGTTTATATCAAGCTAATAATGTAATAATACATTGATAAAGATGTAAGCAAATAGCAATGCTGCAAATATATGACTACCAATCGAATCACAAAACTAGCAAGACAACAATAAATTGCACATTTTCAATATGCCAAGGTTCAATCGGGATTCAGTCAATGTTTCAGTACGAATAGCGGTCGTTTTCAGAGAAATTTCAGACAATCTAAACACGACATATTCTAGTCTGAGGCGAACCGTTTTCCGGCAAATCGCTTCGCTTGTGCTAATACCAAACGTTTCATATTGAATAAGGCATTCGAGTTAAACATTAATATTATCAATCATCCTATCCTTTCTTCTTCAATTCCCTCTTCCTTCTTCAGCTATTTTAGCTTGCCATGTTGAATAATTAATTTAATGATTAATCAATTTGAGAATCATACAAATTATAAGATAAATCGATTGTGTTGATGTTCCATGAGTAAGATGATGTTTTCCACGAATGCTTATTCACAAAAGTCTGAATAGAGTTCAAGGGACTGAACCCAAATTCCTTTTCACGAAACTTTTCCATAGCCAACAAACTGAATATATCCTATAACCATCATGAACACTGTTTAAGAAAAATTGATTAATTTTGATTTTCTGTGGAAACTTAATAAAAATTCGAGTGTTGATAAAAATTGATTTTCAATCCTCTGTGGAAACTATTTTTGCAAAGATCTAACAATAAGTGTTCTTACGTCACAGTTCTTAATAGGCCAGAGCAAAGTATATATCTATATATGAGCAATGAACAAATCATCGATCAGGTAGGAAAAATAACGTAGCACTGAAGTGTGTTCTGCATAAAAAATGAAATTACATATATGGATCATGAAATTGATTTTGTCATAGTAGTGACTGCAGTTGTTATCACTTGAACTGATTGACTGATAAGGCTGCAAATGACAGGAATGAAACTTTATACATAAACTGTTCGTCAGTGAAGGTCTGACCATATGTCCCGTTTCAAACTTGCTTAGTTGTGGTGAATAGCAAAGAATGTATCCCTACAACTATTTTGACAGTAGGGATGCCGATAAACATAAGCATTTTCACAACTTGTCTTTTTTTGCGATGGTTGTTTCGAATAATCTCCCCTCAATAAACTCTATTCCGCTCATTCCAGTGCTCAGAAACAATTGTAGGGAGAAAGTTTGAGGTCATACTGAAAATAATTTAAGCGGTTTGAAGTTGATATCTTTGTGAGGCATAATGTCAGTGAAGTTAATACATTTGACACACTTGTCATTTGTCAACATCGATCCGAATGTTCCGTTTCAAATCCAAACAAAATATCTATGTTTCAGGTCACACATATTCAGAAATGGACGATAAAACATTTGCCGCCGTTGTGAAGTAAGTTTCGTTACTATATTAATTAATGTGAGCAAATGCTCAAAATTTGGTTCGGGGGATCCCGCGCCGAATTTAAAAATATGGATTGGGCAAATTGTAGAATATCGAAAGGTTGTACAACATACTAGAGGATCCAGCAACGAGCCCAGAAATTTCGTTTTGGTAAATCGTCAATTACCGAAAATTGCAGCGATTGATTTGGGAATTCCCTCGCTGTTTTCAGCATTCGGCTATCTGCAAATGTCAACAATATTTATAATTTGCTCTCAAACATCATCATTTGAGAGCGTTGATTCGGCACCGCAATATCGAGCTGATACTGAATAAAATTACGATTTCTTCGTTTCACAGTTTTCAGTCAAATTTATAGGGATATTGATGATCATCAAAAGAAATACATTGAACGTTTGCGTGACGCTGTGGCAATACCGAGTGTTTCGGGTGAACCGGAGCATCGAAAAGATGTGGTGCGCATGATGGAATATGCTAAGAAAGTGCGTCCACTTAAATTTTTTCATGCTCGTCGACATCATTTGAAGAAAACTTTTGAATTAAACCATTCGTAAAGACGAATTCCGAAAGAATTCTACAGGGTTATTCAAAATGGTTGATAATCTAATGTGAAATGGATTGCGTCTTGTTCAGTGAAATGCAACTTATGAATTTACATTCAATTAAATCGATGAGCATAACAAGAAAATGAGTAATTTAGCATCTTGAATCATTCGGTACAAAGGTGGAGTTGTTCGATCCTGGAATGCAAACACTGCCAAATGGTAAAACAATCAAACTTCCACCGATATTATTTGGTGTGCTTGGGAAAGACGAATCGAAGAAGACATTACTCATTTATGGACATTTGGATGTGCAACCAGCACACAAAGAGGACGGCTGGAACACCGAGCCATTCCATCTTACGGAAAAGGTATCCATTATCACTTGGCATCATCATCTGACTCGATTGTTTGCTCAATTATCGATCTTTTTGTAGAACCCAGACATCTTACATCCTATTGCGAGGATGGGAAAAGCCTAGAATGGAAAAATCAATGGTGAGCTTTTCAATCGGAGACCCTCAAAATACCACCATTCTGAAAAAAAAGTCGGGTTCGACGAATAACGTTCAACGGGGATCTAGGAAATTCCCCTTCCCGCAACACTCTGCTACAGTCATCATGAGAGCCACTGAATTTAGGATGGGAAACTGTATGGACGTGGCGCAAGCGACGATAAAGGACCTGTAATGTCGTGGATTAACGCTCTTGAGTCGTTACACAGAAAAAAAGTTCCACTACCGATCAACATTAAGGTAATCATAAACATTCGTCTATTCCAGTACAGTTTTAATTTCTGATAGCACAGAAAATAAATAATACGACTGGAATCTATCTCGTACCTACGAATAAATTTTATGTATCAAATTCGTCCTTTTCACTTCAGTATGTCGACTTTGTGAACCTGCATGGTCTAACGTCATGAAACAAATTGTCACTATATTAATTTCAGTTCTGCCTGGAAGGTATGGAGGAGAGTGGATCAAAAGGTCTTGAAGAGGCATTGACTGCTCGGAAAAACACTTGGTTATCTGATGTTGACTTCACTTGCATCTGCGATACTACTCGACTTGGTAACAAACCGAATCTTCAATATGGCATCAGGTGGGTGCTACAACGCTTACTGTTTGTGATATATCGACCAGTTTCTCGAGGAAAATACACAGGAATGAGGAAATAACTCGACAGAAATTATATGCTGATAACTCATCCCTGAAACTTTTTCACAGAAACGAACAAGTGATTTGATACTTGCAAATGATCGAATACTCATATTAAAAGCGAAAATATAATGAGTTTCCATTTTCAGAGGAATGTGCTATTATTACGTGGAAGTGTCCTCTGCAAAACAGGATCTTCATTCTGGCGATTTTGGTGGCGTAATGTAAGTAACAAAAAGTTTACTTTTACGTGGTACCGTGAATCACGGGATTTATAGCGGAGAATTAAGTTCTGAAATACATCAGTATGACAGTGTGAACTTGAATTCGTAATACGGCTGTGTATAAATGACTGATGCGGTCCACTAAAACCGTTGACGATTTCTTCTTGAGCTGTTTCAAATTGATAATGTTCGAATGGCTGATATCGTCGGATGTAGTTGGATAAAACTTAAATTCTGTAGTGTTCGAATGATTGAAAGTTTAAGGGTTGTCCTCGCCCAATAATAGAGCATACCGTTCAGATATGAACCAATGAGGGATTTGATTTGGTTGCTTTCACAATTATCAGACGTAAAGGGCAAAATACAAATCGAGGGATTGGATGAAATGGTCAGACCGGTGACCGATGAAGAACTCAAATTATATGATAATATCGATTTCGATGTGGTGTGTTCATGATTATTGCAGATTTTGAATGATTTAGAAGTGATCTGTTTTAAACAGCTCAGAAATGCGCTTTCAAAGAAGAATCTTATCGCTCATGTTGATCGTTTCATGAAACGTTTATTAATTGAACTTTAAGGAAGCGTTCAAGAAGTTCATCGCTGTGACCGGACTAACGGCTGAAACGAAGCAAGAAATCCTCATGAACAGATGGAGATATCCGTCGCTTTCTGTCCATGGTCATTGAATTTTCATGATAGCAATCATATGCATGTTTTGAATACGGTCACATTCATGTGCACTATTAGGTATTTCTTCAATAAAAATATTCTAGGTATCGAGGGAGCATTCAGCGGCGCAGGCCCGAAAACAGTGATCCCGTCGAAAGTGATCGGTAAATTCAGTCTCCGTATAGTGCCGGATATGGATCCGAAAAAGGTGGATAGTCTTGTTGTCGCGCATCTCGATAAACTTTGGAAGACAAGAGGATCGCCAAATCATTACAGGTTTTGCACTTTCACCACCTTATCACATTATTCACAGCTTTTAATTTTACACTTCGCAAACAGTTCAAATATATACAAGCTATGCGTATATATTCATTGTTTGAAGGACCATAATAAGTCACAATGGAAAGCCATGGATTACGGATTATCATCAGCCACTTTATGAGACGGCAGCAAAAGCAATCAAGAGAGGTAAAAAAAAAACAACTTTTTCCTGCATACACTGAAAATTCGTTGAAACAGGAAACGAAATCTTCACGCCTGGTGGCAACTAGCAACTTTGGCAGAATTTGAAACATATGTGAAATTAATGACCTACAATTAGATGTTTCGAACGAACGGCTTGTTTTGATTATGGGCAGTGATCAAGTCAAATGCACTGAATAAGCACAGACTCATACTCACCCTCGTGGCTAACGAAATCTGCGCGCAACGAAGTGACAATATTGTTTTAAAGTATTCGCTAACGAAAAAAAAAACAGTTGATTTTAAACATTACCGTTGAAATGAACACAACTATGTATTATTTTCAAAGCGTTTATTTCAAATTCGTAACCCGGCAGATTTGCAGTTTATAACGTCGAACCAGATTATACACGAGAAGCAGGCAGCATACCAATAACGATAACCTTCGAAGAGTTAACCGGAAAGAATGTTATTTTGCTACCTTTCGGTGGTTTCGATGACATGGCACACTCGCAGAATGAGAAGATGAACATCGAAATTTACATGAATGGATGCAAAATGATGGCTGCTTTTCTTGCTGGTCTCGGTTCTGTTTAAGAATCATTGCTGATTGCATTCCACCTAAAACATTCTTTTTCGTCTATTACTGATATATGTTTTCAACGTTTCATTCATAGTTAAAATTAATTGTGAATGATACCGTTTGTGTTCGATTGTGTGTTAGGTTGTTGAAATAAAATTATTTATGGCATTCTCAAATAGTTTGACGGTTGTTAAGTTGATTGGCATTGGCTTCCATTTCAGTCTCTCAAGTTTTTTCGTACACTCGTGCATAATTGAGAACGATATTGAGCTATGTGAAAGAACGTCAAAACTATTGAAATCAACTTGAACACTTTTCACTGTTCAACTATATGAATAAACGGAAATTCAAAAAAAAATTGAACTATGTTTCAAGCAATTACTCATATGTACAACAAATCTGTCAGCAGAATAACGTAAGGAGTGGCCATAATTTGGATGTCAGAACCAGTGACGTCTAAGCTGTAGGGTAGTGATGGTTCTGTTCCACACTTTTAGCAAACTGTTCCTTTGCACCTTTCAGTTGATCTGTTCCGTTCTGTTCTTGGCGTCCTTTTTTTAGAACTGTTCTGTTCCATCCAAGGAATTCCAGGGAATAGAGCAATTTGACCGGGATAGAAACATCACTATTTCAAAGCCAAAAAATTTTTTTTGTCTCTCTCAAACAAAATATCACAGCAGCATTCAGTGGTCGAAGCTGAGACCAGCACGATAGTTTTTGCAAGTTTGGATTGATCCAGAGGCAGAGCGGAGCTGAACTTTCAATAATGCACAGATAGAGCCCCAGAACCGGAGATTTTCAAAATTTGGGGCTGGAAATGAGTAGATTTTAAACAAGTAAGCATCACTGGTTAGCACTCGTAAATGCAACAACCAGCGGAAAGTATGCATCAGTTGGCCGATAATTTCCTGAACAAAACGCAGAGCGCATCTCGCAAACGTAAAACCGAGTTTTCGAGGCGTTCTTGCAAAGATCAAACATACACAAACACTGAACTGTGGAGCAGTTTTATTCAGTTTTGCTAATGGATGAAGCTTGTAAGTTAACAAAGAAAACTATCGTTGTGAAGCCTTTTCAGTGCAGGCTGCATTTAAATACCGATATACAATAGTATATTCAATCTACAAGATGAATATGAATTAATTTCACGGCAATGCTCATGAGTTATCATTCAAAAGCAGTTTATCCAGTCGTCTGAATCAAATCCTTCGTTTTTCTAAATACCACATCATTAGATTCTCATAATCAGAGCAAATAATATCGTCGAAAATGATGACGCGATTGTTTGATGGATTGTTGATGAAGAAGTTTGTTGATCTGGCCTAACATGTTCAATTGTTTTCGCGAACTCATGCCACATTATATTCTCGTTACATTCGTCACTCCCGCGACAACAACAAAGCTTTCCCTTCTTTTCCAAACCCTTATCCTGTAACCAATTGATTTAACGCGTCACAACAGTGAGAATAATCACTTCAATGTGTTCATCCAGATAATCATATTCTCATTATCAACAACTTGCTCGATATAGAACTTATTTCAGAAAATTTCAGGTAAATAAATTCAGAGAAGTAATTGAGGGATTGAAAACCATTCAGTCAATGCTGACTTCAATGAACAAATCTGATCAAGTGAAAGTTGATCGCATAAATAATCAAAAAACTGATAATGAATAATAATTACATTATTTTCATTGGCAACTGGATAAATGAAATATGTCTGTCATAACTTTCATTCGAAAAAATAACTAATTGTTGCATTCTATCCTATTTTCGCCACTAAATCTAAAGGCACTTGTTACAAGGATAATAAACGAATATTTACCTCATAAAAGATATCCAGGCATGCTCTTATCGTTCCGTTCCTTGGTTGATCACTACCAACAATTTCTTGACATCGAGGTTGATCCATCAATATGTTCAGTGCTGCGAAGTTTATGGCGTTCGGATTGTTCTGTAACTGGTTACAGAAGTACTTTAAGATTAACTTCCGCCAAAAAATGAGTGCAAGCAGGATTTCGAAAACTGATCTTCCAAGTGCGTGCAAGGCAGTTTGTCTCAAGCTTTTTCATACTATCGCAGCTAATATACTATAATAGGTTTCACAAAAGTAATGACTCGAAAAGATCCAAAAAATAAACTGCTCTGTGATGTATCGTTTTGTAATAAACAGCTGTAGGAAGTTTGTAATTTCGCTGCTTAGCGATAGAAGTAATGCGGTGGAGCGATTTCTCGTTGCACTCTTGCTTCCATCCAGCAAACACTAGTGTTGACAATGACGGACAGTCGAAAGCCGAAGTCGGCACGGGAGCCCCCAAGTGAATCATCGAAGTGCCGAAAAGTTCGGTAAGCGGCGATCCGTCCAGGTAAATTTTTGAGTACGACGCGAGACCCGCCGAAAATTTCAGTCACCTACTAAAACGTATTTGGCCGACAGATTGTCGAGATTTGTCGATTGACGCTGATTTGCCGATTGCCGAATCTAATCTACATATTCGATGCGGGATCTCCTCAAAGCAAATTTCGGGCGTTCGTCAACACTAGTATGTACCGCCTCTGGCTGTCCGCCACCCCTTCCCTCTTTCCGACTGTCCACTGCCCAAGTTCTTATTTGCTCTCCATGGTAACATTTATCGTTCCACGAGATGCGGCAAACTCCATCTAAAGGATCTGTAACGTACCGTAAAACTCCGCTGCTCAGAAATGATCCTGTGAAGTAATCGCGATTGACATCCACGCATTACAGTGCTTGGACCGCCCTCAAGATTCTACAAATAAGTTATGTAGGTTCTAGAAACACGAATTCTTAGATACTGTATCTTGCTTTGAGATGCTAAACGGGAATGGTTATGACATTTGAGAATGTCTCGTTCATTTGAAAGAAGTCATAAAAGTGCTGATTGCGATAAAAGCGTACAGACGATATGAACGCGATACACCAAGGATCTTCGCAGTTTTTGTATTGAAGAATTTCATCAGTACCAGGCGTCTCGTATGAATATTTACAGCTTTGAGATGCATTTGTCATCAACCTGGGTTCGGAACGCAGAAAATTGTAATTGCACATTGACTGAAATCGTACATTACTGCATACTACTAACACAATTTATATCATGCGAAATTAATTCGAATCGATTCTCTTGATGCATCTCATGATGTTTTTTTTAATACTACGCTCCCGAGCCCAGCACATGCAAGAAAGTTGGTAAGGAT
>JAPYMA010002577.1:0-37187 GCA_035041965.1 Anisakis pegreffii
GGAGTGGTTGGTTTCTGGGTAGTGGTTGTTGGTTTTGTAGTAGTGGTCGTTGTTGATGAAGCTGTACTGGCCGTTGTGGTAGTTGGTGAAGGAGTGGTTGGTTTCTGGGTAGTGGTTGTTGGTTTTGTAGTAGTGGTCGTTGTTGATGAAGCTGTACTGGCCGTTGTGGTAGTTGGTGAAGGAGTGGTTGGTTTCTGGGTAGTGGTTGTTGGTTTTGTAGTAGTGGTCGTTGTTGATGAAGCTGTACTGGCCGTTGTGGTAGTTGGTGAAGGAGTGGTTGGTTTCTGGGTAGTGGTTGTTGGTTTTGTAGTAGTGGTCGTTGTTGATGAAGCTGTACTGGCCGTTGTGGTAGTTGGTGAAGGAGTGGTTGGTTTCTGGGTAGTGGTTGTTGGTTTTGTAGTAGTGGTCGTTGTTGATGAAGCTGTACTGGCCGTTGTGGTAGTTGGTGAAGGAGTGGTTGGTTTCTGGGTAGTGGTTGTTGGTTTTGTAGTAGTGGTCGTTGTTGATGAAGCTGTACTGGCCGTTGTGGTAGTTGGTGAAGGAGTGGTTGGTTTCTGGGTAGTGGTTGTTGGTTTTGTAGTAGTGGTCGTTGTTGATGAAGCTGTACTGGCCGTTGTGGTAGTTGGTGAAGGAGTGGTTGGTTTCTGGGTAGTGGTTGTTGGTTTTGTAGTAGTGGTCGTTGTTGATGAAGCTGTACTGGCCGTTGTGGTAGTTGGTGAAGGAGTGGTTGGTTTCTGGGTAGTGGTTGTTGGTTTTGTAGTAGTGGTCGTTGTTGATGAAGCTGTACTGGCCGTTGTGGTAGTTGGTGAAGGAGTGGTTGGTTTCTGGGTAGTGGTTGTTGGTTTTGTAGTAGTGGTCGTTGTTGATGAAGCTGTACTGGCCGTTGTGGTAGTTGGTGAAGGAGTGGTTGGTTTCTGGGTAGTGGTTGTTGGTTTTGTAGTAGTGGTCGTTGTTGATGAAGCTGTACTGGCCGTTGTGGTAGTTGGTGAAGGAGTGGTTGGTTTCTGGGTAGTGGTTGTTGGTTTTGTAGTAGTGGTCGTTGTTGATGAAGCTGTACTGGCCGTTGTGGTAGTTGGTGAAGGAGTGGTTGGTTTCTGGGTAGTGGTTGTTGGTTTTGTAGTAGTGGTCGTTGTTGATGAAGCTGTACTGGCCGTTGTGGTAGTTGGTGAAGGAGTGGTTGGTTTCTGGGTAGTGGTTGTTGGTTTTGTAGTAGTGGTCGTTGTTGATGAAGCTGTACTGGCCGTTGTGGTAGTTGGTGAAGGAGTGGTTGGTTTCTGGGTAGTGGTTGTTGGTTTTGTAGTAGTGGTCGTTGTTGATGAAGCTGTGCTGGCCGTTGTGGTAGTTGGTGAAGGAGTGGTTGGTTTCTGGGTAGTGGTTGTTGGTTTTGTAGTAGTGGTCGTTGTTGATGAAGCTGTACTGGCCGTTGTGGTAGTTGGTGAAGGAGTGGTTGGTTTCTGGGTAGTGGTTGTTGGTTTTGTAGTAGTGGTCGTTGTTGATGAAGCTGTACTGGCCGTTGTGGTAGTTGGTGAAGGAGTGGTTGGTTTCTGGGTAGTGGTTGTTGGTTTTGTAGTAGTGGTCGTTGTTGATGAAGCTGTACTGGCCGTTGTGGTAGTTGGTGAAGGAGTGGTTGGTTTCTGGGTAGTGGTTGTTGGTTTTGTAGTAGTGGTCGTTGTTGATGAAGCTGTACTGGCCGTTGTGGTAGTTGGTGAAGGAGTGGTTGGTTTCTGGGTAGTGGTTGTTGGTTTTGTAGTAGTGGTCGTTGTTGATGAAGCTGTACTGGCCGTTGTGGTAGTTGGTGAAGGAGTGGTTGGTTTCTGGGTAGTGGTTGTTGGTTTTGTAGTAGTGGTCGTTGTTGATGAAGCTGTACTGGCCGTTGTGGTAGTTGGTGAAGGAGTGGTTGGTTTCTGGGTAGTGGTTGTTGGTTTTGTAGTAGTGGTCGTTGTTGATGAAGCTGTGCTGGCCGTTGTGGTAGTTGGTGAAGGGGTGGTTGGTTTCTGGGTAGTGGTTGTTGGTTTTGTAGTAGTGGTCGTTGTTGATGAAGCTGTGCTGGCGGTTGTGGTAGTTGGTGAAGGAGTGGTTGGTTTCTGGGTAGTGGTTGTTGGTTTTGTAGTAGTGGTCGTTGTTGATGAAGCTGTACTGGCCGTTGTGGTAGTTGGTGAAGGAGTGGTTGGTTTCTGGGTAGTGGTTGTTGGTTTTGTAGTAGTGGTCGTTGTTGATGAAGCTGTACTGGCCGTTGTGGTAGTTGGTGAAGGAGTGGTTGGTTTCTGGGTAGTGGTTGTTGGTTTTGTAGTAGTGGTCGTTGTTGATGAAGCTGTACTGGCCGTTGTGGTAGTTGATGAAGGAGTGGTTGGTTTCTGGGTAGTGGTTGTTGGTTTTGTAGTAGTGGTCGTTGTTGATGAAGCTGTACTGGCCGTTGTGGTAGTAGGTGAAGGAGTGGTTGGTTTCTGGGTAGTGGTTGTTGGTTTTGTAGTAGTGGTCGCTGTTGATGAAGCTGTACTGGCCGTTGTGGTAGTTGGTGAAGGAGTGGTTGGTTTCTGGGTAGTGGTTGTTGGTTTTGTAGTAGTGGTCGTTGTTGATGAAGCTGTACTGGCCGTTGTGGTAGTTGACGAAGGAGTGGTTGGTTTCTGGGTAGTGGTTGTTGGTTTTGGAGTAGTGGTCGTTGTTGATGAAGCTGTACTGGCCGTTGTGGTAGTTGGTGAAGGAGTGGTTGGTTTCTGGGTAGTGGTTGTTGGTTTTGTAGTAGTGGTCGTTGTTGATGAAGCTGTACTGGCCGTTGTGGTAGTTGATGAAGGAGTGGTTGGTTTCTGGGTAGTGGTTGTTGGTTTTGTAGTAGTGGTCGTTGTTGATGAAGCTGTACTGGCCGTTGTGGTAGTTGGTGAAGGAGTGGTTGGTTTCTGGGTAGTGGTTGTTGGTTTTGTAGTAGTGGTCGTTGTTGATGAAGCTGTACTGGCCGTTGTGGTAGTTGGTGAAGGAGTGGTTGGTTTCTGGGTAGTGGTTGTTGGTTTTGTAGTAGTGGTCGTTGTTGATGAAGCTGTACTGGCCGTTGTGGTAGTTGGTGAAGGAGTGGTTGGTTTCTGGGTAGTGGTTGTTGGTTTTGTAGTAGTGGTCGTTGTTGATGAAGCTGTACTGGCCGTTGTGGTAGTTGGTGAAGGAGTGGTTGGTTTCTGGGTAGTGGTTGTTGGTTTTGTAGTAGTGGTCGTTGTTGATGAAGCTGTACTGGCCGTTGTGGTAGTTGGTGAAGGAGTGGTTGGTTTCTGGGTAGTGGTTGTTGGTTTTGTAGTAGTGGTCGTTGTTGATGAAGCTGTACTGGCCGTTGTGGTAGTTGGTGAAGGAGTGGTTGGTTTCTGGGTAGTGGTTGTTGGTTTTGTAGTAGTGGTCGTTGTTGATGAAGCTGTACTGGCCGTTGTGGTAGTTGGTGAAGGAGTGGTTGGTTTCTGGGTAGTGGTTGTTGGTTTTGTAGTAGTGGTCGTTGTTGATGAAGCTGTACTGGCCGTTGTGGTAGTTGGTGAAGGAGTGGTTGATTTCAGGGTAGTGGTTGTTGGTTTTGTAGTAGTGGTCGTTGTTGATGAAGCTGTGCTGGCCGTTGTGGTAGTTGGTGAAGGAGTGGTTGGTTTCTGGGTAGTGGTTGTTGGTTTTGTAGTAGTGGTCGTTGTTGATGAAGCTGTACTGGCCGTTGTGGTAGTTGGTGAAGGAGTGGTTGGTTTCTGGGTAGTGGTTGTTGGTTTTGTAGTAGTGGTCGTTGTTGATGAAGCTGTACTGGCCGTTGTGGTAGTTGGTGAAGGAGTGGTTGGTTTCTGGGTAGTGGTTGTTGGTTTTGTAGTAGTGGTCGTTGTTGATGAAGCTGTACTGGCCGTTGTGGTAGTTGGTGAAGGAGTGGTTGGTTTCTGGGTAGTGGTTGTTGGTTTTGTAGTAGTGGTCGTTGTTGATGAAGCTGTACTGGCCGTTGTGGTAGTTGGTGAAGGAGTGGTTGGTTTCTGGGTAGTGGTTGTTGGTTTTGTAGTAGTGGTCGTTGTTGATGAAGCTGTACTGGCCGTTGTGGTAGTTGGTGAAGGAGTGGTTGGTTTCTGGGTAGTGGTTGTTGGTTTTGTAGTAGTGGTCGTTGTTGATGAAGCTGTACTGGCCGTTGTGGTAGTTGGTGAAGGAGTGGTTGGTTTCTGGGTAGTGGTTGTTGGTTTTGTAGTAGTGGTCGTTGTTGATGAAGCTGTACTGGCCGTTGTGGTAGTTGGTGAAGGAGTGGTTGGTTTCTGGGTAGTGGTTGTTGGTTTTGTAGTAGTGGTCGTTGTTGATGAAGCTGTACTGGCCGTTGTGGTAGTTGGTGAAGGAGTGGTTGGTTTCTGGGTAGTGGTTGTTGGTTTTGTAGTAGTGGTCGTTGTTGATGAAGCTGTACTGGCCGTTGTGGTAGTTGGTGAAGGAGTGGTTGGTTTCTGGGTAGTGGTTGTTGGTTTTGTAGTAGTGGTCGTTGTTGATGAAGCTGTGCTGGCCGTTGTGGTAGTTGGTGAAGGAGTGGTTGGTTTCTGGGTAGTGGTTGTTGGTTTTGTAGTAGTGGTCGTTGTTGATGAAGCTGTACTGGCCGTTGTGGTAGTTGGTGAAGGGGTGGTTGGTTTCTGGGTAGTGGTTGTTGGTTTTGTAGTAGTGGTCGTTGTTGATGAAGCTGTGCTGGCGGTTGTGGTAGTTGGTGAAGGAGTGGTTGTTTTCTGGGTAGTGGTTGTTGGTTTTGTAGTAGTGGTCGTTGTTGATGAAGCTGTACTGGCCGTTGTGGTAGTTGGTGAAGGAGTGGTTGGTTTCTGGGTAGTGGTTGTTGGTTTTGTAGTAGTGGTCGTTGTTGATGAAGCTGTACTGGCCGTTGTGGTAGTTGGTGAAGGAGTGGTTGGTTTCTGGGTAGTGGTTGTTGGTTTTGTAGTAGTGGTCGTTGTTGATGAAGCTGTACTGGCCGTTGTGGTAGTTGATGAAGGAGTGGTTGGTTTCTGGGTAGTGGTTGTTGGTTTTGTAGTAGTGGTCGTTGTTGATGAAGCTGTACTGGCCGTTGTGGTAGTAGGTGAAGGAGTGGTTGGTTTATGGGTAGTGGTTGTTGGTTTTGTAGTAGTGGTCGCTGTTGATGAAGCTGTACTGGCCGTTGTGGTAGTTGGTGAAGGAGTGGTTGGTTTCTGGGTAGTGGTTGTTGGTTTTGTAGCAGTGGTCGTTGTTGATGAAGCTGTACTGGCCGTTGTGGTAGTTGACGAAGGAGTGGTTGGTTTCTGGGTAGTGGTTGTTGGTTTTGGAGTAGTGGTCGTTGTTGATGAAGCTGTACTGGCCGTTGTGGTAGTTGATGAAGGAGTGGTTGGTTTCTGGGTAGTGGTTGTTGGTTTTGTAGTAGTGGTCGTTGTTGATGAAGCTGTACTGGCCGTTGTGGTAGTTGATGAAGGAGTGGTTGGTTTCTGGGTAGTGGTTGTTGGTTTTGTAGTAGTGGTCGTTGTTGATGAAGCTGTACTGGCCGTTGTGGTAGTTGGTGAAGGAGTGGTTGGTTTCTGGGTAGTGGTTGTTGGTTTTGTAGTAGTGGTCGTTGTTGATGAAGCTGTACTGGCCGTTGTGGTAGTTGGTGAAGGAGTGGTTGGTTTCTGGGTAGTGGTTGTTGGTTTTGTAGTAGTGGTCGTTGTTGATGAAGCTGTACTGGCCGTTGTGGTAGTTGGTGAAGGAGTGGTTGGTTTCTGGGTAGTGGTTGTTGGTTTTGTAGTAGTGGTCGTTGTTGATGAAGCTGTACTGGCCGTTGTGGTAGTTGGTGAAGGAGTGGTTGGTTTCTGGGTAGTGGTTGTTGGTTTTGTAGTAGTGGTCGTTGTTGATGAAGCTGTACTGGCCGTTGTGGTAGTTGGTGAAGGAGTGGTTGGTTTCTGGGTAGTGGTTGTTGGTTTTGTAGTAGTGGTCGTTGTTGATGAAGCTGTACTGGCCGTTGTGGTAGTTGGTGAAGGAGTGGTTGGTTTCTGGGTAGTGGTTGTTGGTTTTGTAGTAGTGGTCGTTGTTGATGAAGCTGTACTGGCCGTTGTGGTAGTTGGTGAAGGAGTGGTTGGTTTCTGGGTAGTGGTTGTTGGTTTTGTAGTAGTGGTCGTTGTTGATGAAGCTGTACTGGCCGTTGTGGTAGTTGGTGAAGGAGTGGTTGGTTTCTGGGTAGTGGTTGTTGGTTTTGTAGTAGTGGTCGTTGTTGATGAAGCTGTGCTGGCCGTTGTGGTAGTTGGTGAAGGAGTGGTTGGTTTCTGGGTAGTGGTTGTTGGTTTTGTAGTAGTGGTCGTTGTTGATGAAGCTGTGCTGGCCGTTGTGGTAGTTGGTGAAGGGGTTGTTGGTTTCTGGGTAGTGGTTGTTGGTTTTGTAGTAGTGGTCGTTGTTGATGAAGCTGTGCTGGCGGTTGTGGTAGTTGGTGAAGGAGTGGTTATTTTCTGGGTAGTGGTTGTTGGTTTTGTAGTAGTGGTCGTTGTTGATGAAGCTGTACTGGCCGTTGTGGTAGTTGATGAAGGAGTGGTTGGTTTCTGGGTAGTGGTTGTTGGTTTTGTAGTAGTGGTCGTTGTTGCTGAAGCTGTACTGGCCGTTGTGGTAGTAGGTGAAGGAGTGGTTGGTTTCTGGGTAGTGGTTGTTGGTTTTGTAGTAGTGGTCGTTGTTGATGAAGCTGTACTGGCCGTTGTGGTAGTTGATGAAGGAGTGGTTGGTTTCTGGGTAGTGGTTGTTGGTTTTGTAGTAGTGGTCGTTGTTGATGAAGCTGTACTGGCCGTTGTGGTAGTAGGTGAAGGAGTGGTTGGTTTATGGGTAGTGGTTGTTGGTTTTGTAGTAGTGGTCGCTGTTGATGAAGCTGTACTGGCCGTTGTGGTAGTTGGTGAAGGAGTGGTTGGTTTCTGGGTAGTGGTTGTTGGTTTTGTAGTAGTGGTCGTTGTTGATGAAGCTGTACTGGCTGTTGTGGTAGTTGACGAAGGAGTGGTTGGTTTCTGGGTAGTGGTTGTTGGTTTTGGAGTAGTGGTCGTTGTTGATGAAGCTGTACTGGCCGTTGTGGTAGTTGGTGAAGGAGTGGTTGGTTTCTGGGTAGTGGTTGTTGGTTTTGTAGTAGTGGTCGTTGTTGATGAAGCTGTACTGGCCGTTGTGGTAGTTGATGAAGGAGTGGTTGGTTTCTGGGTAGTGGTTGTTGGTTTTGTAGTAGTGGTCGTTGTTGATGAAGCTGTACTGGCCGTTGTGGTAGTTGGTGAAGGAGTGGTTGGTTTCTGGGTAGTGGTTGTTGGTTTTGTAGTAGTGGTCGTTGTTGATGAAGCTGTACTGGCCGTTGTGGTAGTTGGTGAAGGAGTGGTTGGTTTCTGGGTAGTGGTTGTTGGTTTTGTAGTAGTGGTCGTTGTTGATGAAGCTGTACTGGCCGTTGTGGTAGTTGGTGAAGGAGTGGTTGGTTTCTGGGTAGTGGTTGTTGGTTTTGTAGTAGTGGTCGTTGTTGATGAAGCTGTACTGGCCGTTGTGGTAGTTGGTGAAGGAGTGGTTGGTTTCTGGGTAGTGGTTGTTGGTTTTGTAGTAGTGGTCGTTGTTGATGAAGCTGTACTGGCCGTTGTGGTAGTTGGTGAAGGAGTGGTTGGTTTCTGGGTAGTGGTTGTTGGTTTTGTAGTAGTGGTCGTTGTTGATGAAGCTGTACTGGCCGTTGTGGTAGTTGGTGAAGGAGTGGTTGATTTCAGGGTAGTGGTTGTTGGTTTTGTAGTAGTGGTCGTTGTTGATGAAGCTGTGCTGGCCGTTGTGGTAGTTGGTGAAGGAGTGGTTGGTTTCTGGGTAGTGGTTGTTGGTTTTGTAGTAGTGGTCGTTGTTGATGAAGCTGTACTGGCCGTTGTGGTAGTTGGTGAAGGAGTGGTTGGTTTCTGGGTAGTGGTTGTTGGTTTTGTAGTAGTGGTCGTTGTTGATGAAGCTGTACTGGCCGTTGTGGTAGTTGGTGAAGGAGTGGTTGGTTTCTGGGTAGTGGTTGTTGGTTTTGTAGTAGTGGTCGTTGTTGATGAAGCTGTACTGGCCGTTGTGGTAGTTGGTGAAGGAGTGGTTGGTTTCTGGGTAGTGGTTGTTGGTTTTGTAGTAGTGGTCGTTGTTGATGAAGCTGTACTGGCCGTTGTGGTAGTTGGTGAAGGAGTGGTTGATTTCAGGGTAGTGGTTGTTGGTTTTGTAGTAGTGGTCGTTGTTGATGAAGCTGTACTGGCCGTTGTGGTAGTTGGTGAAGGAGTGGTTGGTTTCTGGGTAGTGGTTGTTGGTTTTGTAGTAGTGGTCGTTGTTGATGAAGCTGTACTGGCCGTTGTGGTAGTTGGTGAAGGAGTGGTTGGTTTCTGGGTAGTGGTTGTTGGTTTTGTAGTAGTGGTCGTTGTTGATGAAGCTGTACTGGCCGTTGTGGTAGTTGGTGAAGGAGTGGTTGGTTTCTGGGTAGTGGTTGTTGGTTTTGTAGTAGTGGTCGTTGTTGATGAAGCTGTACTGGCCGTTGTGGTAGTTGGTGAAGGAGTGGTTGGTTTCTGGGTAGTGGTTGTTGGTTTTGTAGTAGTGGTCGTTGTTGATGAAGCTGTACTGGCCGTTGTGGTAGTTGGTGAAGGAGTGGTTGGTTTCTGGGTAGTGGTTGTTGGTTTTGTAGTAGTGGTCGTTGTTGATGAAGCTGTACTGGCCGTTGTGGTAGTTGGTGAAGGAGTGGTTGGTTTCTGGGTAGTGGTTGTTGGTTTTGTAGTAGTGGTCGTTGTTGATGAAGCTGTACTGGCCGTTGTGGTAGTTGGTGAAGGAGTGGTTGGTTTCTGGGTAGTGGTTGTTGGTTTTGTAGTAGTGGTCGTTGTTGATGAAGCTGTACTGGCCGTTGTGGTAGTTGGTGAAGGAGTGGTTGGTTTCTGGGTAGTGGTTGTTGGTTTTGTAGTAGTGGTCGTTGTTGATGAAGCTGTACTGGCCGTTGTGGTAGTTGGTGAAGGAGTGGTTGGTTTCTGGGTAGTGGTTGTTGGTTTTGTAGTAGTGGTCGTTGTTGATGAAGCTGTACTGGCCGTTGTGGTAGTTGGTGAAGGAGTGGTTGGTTTCTGGGTAGTGGTTGTTGGTTTTGTAGTAGTGGTCGTTGTTGATGAAGCTGTACTGGCCGTTGTGGTAGTTGGTGAAGGAGTGGTTGGTTTCTGGGTAGTGGTTGTTGGTTTTGTAGTAGTGGTCGTTGTTGATGAAGCTGTACTGGCCGTTGTGGTAGTTGGTGAAGGAGTGGTTGATTTCAGGGTAGTGGTTGTTGGTTTTGTAGTAGTGGTCGTTGTTGATGAAGCTGTACTGGCCGTTGTGGTAGTTGGTGAAGGAGTGGTTGGTTTCTGGGTAGTGGTTGTTGGTTTTGTAGTAGTGGTCGTTGTTGATGAAGCTGTACTGGCCGTTGTGGTAGTTGGTGAAGGAGTGGTTGATTTCAGGGTAGTGGTTGTTGGTTTTGTAGTAGTGGTCGTTGTTGATGAAGCTGTGCTGGCCGTTGTGGTAGTTGGTGAAGGAGTGGTTGGTTTCTGGGTAGTGGTTGTTGGTTTTGTAGTAGTGGTCGTTGTTGATGAAGCTGTACTGGCCGTTGTGGTAGTTGGTGAAGGAGTGGTTGGTTTCTGGGTAGTGGTTGTTGGTTTTGTAGTAGTGGTCGTTGTTGATGAAGCTGTACTGGCCGTTGTGGTAGTTGGTGAAGGAGTGGTTGGTTTCTGGGTAGTGGTTGTTGGTTTTGTAGTAGTGGTCGTTGTTGATGAAGCTGTGCTGGCCGTTGTGGTAGTTGGTGAAGGAGTGGTTGGTTTCTGGGTAGTGGTTGTTGGTTTTGTAGTAGTGGTCGTTGTTGATGAAGCTGTACTGGCCGTTGTGGTAGTTGGTGAAGGAGTGGTTGGTTTCTGGGTAGTGGTTGTTGGTTTTGTAGTAGTGGTCGTTGTTGATGAAGCTGTACTGGCCGTTGTGGTAGTTGGTGAAGGAGTGGTTGGTTTCTGGGTAGTGGTTGTTGGTTTTGTAGTAGTGGTCGTTGTTGATGAAGCTGTACTGGCCGTTGTGGTAGTTGGTGAAGGAGTGGTTGGTTTCTGGGTAGTGGTTGTTGGTTTTGTAGTAGTGGTCGTTGTTGATGAAGCTGTACTGGCCGTTGTGGTAGTTGGTGAAGGAGTGGTTGGTTTCTGGGTAGTGGTTGTTGGTTTTGTAGTAGTGGTCGTTGTTGATGAAGCTGTACTGGCCGTTGTGGTAGTTGGTGAAGGAGTGGTTGGTTTCTGGGTAGTGGTTGTTGGTTTTGTAGTAGTGGTCGTTGTTGATGAAGCTGTACTGGCCGTTGTGGTAGTTGGTGAAGGAGTGGTTGGTTTCTGGGTAGTGGTTGTTGGTTTTGTAGTAGTGGTCGTTGTTGATGAAGCTGTGCTGGCCGTTGTGGTAGTTGGTGAAGGAGTGGTTGGTTTCTGGGTAGTGGTTGTTGGTTTTGTAGTAGTGGTCGTTGTTGATGAAGCTGTACTGGCCGTTGTGGTAGTTGATGAAGGAGTGGTTGGTTTCTGGGTAGTGGTTGTTGGTTTTGTAGTAGTGGTCGTTGTTGCTGAAGCTGTACTGGCCGTTGTGGTAGTAGGTGAAGGAGTGGTTGGTTTCTGGGTAGTGGTTGTTGGTTTTGTAGTAGTGGTCGTTGTTGATGAAGCTGTACTGGCCGTTGTGGTAGTTGATGAAGGAGTGGTTGGTTTCTGGGTAGTGGTTGTTGGTTTTGTAGTAGTGGTCGTTGTTGATGAAGCTGTACTGGCCGTTGTGGTAGTAGGTGAAGGAGTGGTTGGTTTATGGGTAGTGGTTGTTGGTTTTGTAGTAGTGGTAGCTGTTGATGAAGCTGTACTGGCCGTTGTGGTAGTTGGTGAAGGAGTGGTTGGTTTCTGGGTAGTGGTTGTTGGTTTTGTAGCAGTGGTCGTTGTTGATGAAGCTGTACTGGCCGTTGTGGTAGTTGACGAAGGAGTGGTTGGTTTCTGGGTAGTGGTTGTTGGTTTTGGAGTAGTGGTCGTTGTTGATGAAGCTGTACTGGCCGTTGTGGTAGTTGATGAAGGAGTGGTTGGTTTCTGGGTAGTGGTTGTTGGTTTTGTAGTAGTGGTCGTTGTTGATGAAGCTGTACTGGCCGTTGTGGTAGTTGGTGAAGGAGTGGTTGGTTTCTGGGTAGTGGTTGTTGGTTTTGTAGTAGTGGTCGTTGTTGATGAAGCTGTACTGGCCGTTGTGGTAGTTGGTGAAGGAGTGGTTGGTTTCTGGGTAGTGGTTGTTGGTTTTGTAGTAGTGGTCGTTGTTGATGAAGCTGTACTGGCCGTTGTGGTAGTTGGTGAAGGAGTGGTTGGTTTCTGGGTAGTGGTTGTTGGTTTTGTAGTAGTGGTCGTTGTTGATGAAGCTGTACTGGCCGTTGTGGTAGTTGGTGAAGGAGTGGTTGGTTTCTGGGTAGTGGTTGTTGGTTTTGTAGTAGTGGTCGTTGTTGATGAAGCTGTACTGGCCGTTGTGGTAGTTGACGAAGGAGTGGTTGGTTTCTGGGTAGTGGTTGTTGGTTTTGTAGTAGTGGTCGTTGTTGATGAAGCTGTACTGGCCGTTGTGGTAGTTGGTGAAGGAGTGGTTGGTTTCTGGGTAGTGGTTGTTGGTTTTGTAGTAGTGGTCGTTGTTGATGAAGCTGTGCTGGCCGTTGTGGTAGTTGGTGAAGGAGTGGTTGGTTTCTGGGTAGTGGTTGTTGGTTTTGTAGTAGTGGGCGTTGTTGATGAAGCTGTGCTGGCCGTTGTGGTAGTTGGTGAAGGGGTTGTTGGTTTCTGGGTAGTGGTTGTTGGTTTTGTAGTAGTGGTCGTTGTTGATGAAGCTGTGCTGGCGGTTGTGGTAGTTGGTGAAGGAGTGGTTATTTTCTGGGTAGTGGTTGTTGGTTTTGTAGTAGTGGTCGTTGTTGATGAAGCTGTACTGGCCGTTGTGGTAGTTGATGAAGGAGTGGTTGGTTTCTGGGTAGTGGTTGTTGGTTTTGTAGTAGTGGTCGTTGTTGCTGAAGCTGTACTGGCCGTTGTGGTAGTAGGTGAAGGAGTGGTTGGTTTCTGGGTAGTGGTTGTTGGTTTTGTAGTAGTGGTCGTTGTTGATGAAGCTGTACTGGCCGTTGTGGTAGTTGATGAAGGAGTGGTTGGTTTCTGGGTAGTGGTTGTTGGTTTTGTAGTA
Source organism: Anisakis pegreffii (assembly GCA_035041965.1). Lineage (NCBI taxonomy): Eukaryota > Metazoa > Nematoda > Chromadorea > Rhabditida > Anisakidae > Anisakis > Anisakis pegreffii. The sequence goes on from JAPYMA010002577.1 coordinate 12,103, forward strand.
GTGGTCGTTGTTGATGAAGCTGTACTGGCCGTTGTGGTAGTAGGTGAAGGAGTGGTTGGTTTATGGGTAGTGGTTGTTGGTTTTGTAGTAGTGGTAGCTGTTGATGAAGCTGTACTGGCCGTTGTGGTAGTTGGTGAAGGAGTGGTTGGTTTCTGGGTAGTGGTTGTTGGTTTTGTAGCAGTGGTCGTTGTTGATGAAGCTGTACTGGCCGTTGTGGTAGTTGACGAAGGAGTGGTTGGTTTCTGGGTAGTGGTTGTTGGTTTTGGAGTAGTGGTCGTTGTTGATGAAGCTGTACTGGCCGTTGTGGTAGTTGAAGAAGGAGTGGTTGGTTTCTGGGTAGTGGTTGTTGGTTTTGTAGTAGTGGTCGTTGTTGATGAAGCTGTACTGGCCGTTGTGGTAGTTGACGAAGGAGTGGTTGGTTTCTGGGTAGTGGTTGTTGGTTTTGTAGTAGTGGTCGTTGTTGATGAAGCTGTACTGGCCGTTGTGGTAGTTGGTGAAGGAGTGGTTGGTTTCTGGGTAGTGGTTGTTGGTTTTGTAGTAGTGGTCGTTGTTGATGAAGCTGTGCTGGCCGTTGTGGTAGTTGGTGAAGGAGTGGTTGGTTTCTGGGTAGTGGTTGTTGGTTTTGTAGTAGTGGTCGTTGTTGATGAAGCTGTGCTGGCCGTTGTGGTAGTTGGTGAAGGGGTGGTTGGTTTCTGGGTAGTGGTTGTTGGTTTTGTAGTAGTGGTCGTTGTTGATGAAGCTGTGCTGGCGGTTGTGGTAGTTGGTGAAGGAGTGGTTGGTTTCTGGGTAGTGGTTGTTGGTTTTGTAGTAGTGGTCGTTGTTGATGAAGCTGTACTGGCCGTTGTGGTAGTTGGTGAAGGAGTGGTTGGTTTCTGGGTAGTGGTTGTTGGTTTTGTAGTAGTGGTCGTTGTTGATGAAGCTGTACTGGCCGTTGTGGTAGTTGGTGAAGGAGTGGTTGGTTTCTGGGTAGTGGTTGTTGGTTTTGTAGTAGTGGTCGTTGTTGATGAAGCTGTACTGGCCGTTGTGGTAGTTGGTGAAGGAGTGGTTGGTTTCTGGGTAGTGGTTGTTGGTTTTGTAGTAGTGGTCGTTGTTGATGAAGCTGTGCTGGCCGTTGTGGTAGTTGGTGAAGGAGTGGTTGGTTTCTGGGTAGTGGTTGTTGGTTTTGTAGTAGTGGTCGTTTTTGATGAAGCTGTGCTGGCGGTTGTGGTAGTTGGTGAAGGAGTGGTTATTTTCTGGGTAGTGGTTGTTGGTTTTGTAGTAGTGGTCGTTGTTGATGAAGCTGTACTGGCCGTTGTGGTAGTTGGTGAAGGAGTGGTTGGTTTCTGGGTAGTGGTTGTTGGTTTTGTAGTAGTGGTCGTTGTTGATGAAGCTGTACTGGCCGTTGTGGTAGTTGGTGAAGGAGTGGTTGGTTTCTGGGTAGTGGTTGTTGGTTTTGTAGTAGTGGTCGTTGTTGATGAAGCTGTACTGGCCGTTGTGGTAGTTGGTGAAGGAGTGGTTGGTTTCTGGGTAGTGGTTGTTGGTTTTGTAGTAGTGGTCGTTGTTGATGAAGCTGTACTGGCCGTTGTGGTAGTTGGTGAAGGAGTGGTTGGTTTCTGGGTAGTGGTTGTTGGTTTTGTAGTAGTGGTCGTTGTTGATGAAGCTGTACTGGCCGTTGTGGTAGTTGGTGAAGGAGTGGTTGGTTTCTGGGTAGTGGTTGTTGGTTTTGTAGTAGTGGTCGTTGTTGATGAAGCTGTACTGGCCGTTGTGGTAGTTGGTGAAGGAGTGGTTGGTTTCTGGGTAGTGGTTGTTGGTTTTGTAGTAGTGGTCGTTGTTGATGAAGCTGTACTGGCCGTTGTGGTAGTTGATGAAGGAGTGGTTGGTTTCTGGGTAGTGGTTGTTGGTTTTGTAGTAGTGGTCGTTGTTGATGAAGCTGTACTGGCCGTTGTGGTAGTAGGTGAAGGAGTGGTTGGTTTCTGGGTAGTGGTTGTTGGTTTTGTAGTAGTGGTCGTTGTTGATGAAGCTGTACTGGCCGTTGTGGTAGTTGGTGAAGGAGTGGTTGGTTTCTGGGTAGTGGTTGTTGGTTTTGTAGTAGTGGTCGTTGTTGATGAAGCTGTACTGGCTGTTGTGGTAGTTGACGAAGGAGTGGTTGGTTTCTGGGTAGTGGTTGTTGGTTTTGGAGTAGTGGTCGTTGTTGATGAAGCTGTACTGGCCGTTGTGGTAGTTGATGAAGGAGTGGTTGGTTTCTGGGTAGTGGTTGTTGGTTTTGTAGTAGTGGTCGTTGTTGATGAAGCTGTACTGGCCGTTGTGGTAGTTGGTGAAGGAGTGGTTGGTTTCTGGGTAGTGGTTGTTGGTTTTGTAGTAGTGGTCGTTGTTGATGAAGCTGTACTGGCCGTTGTGGTAGTTGGTGAAGGAGTGGTTGGTTTCTGGGTAGTGGTTGTTGGTTTTGTAGTAGTGGTCGTTGTTGATGAAGCTGTACTGGCCGTTGTGGTAGTTGGTGAAGGAGTGGTTGGTTTCTGGGTAGTGGTTGTTGGTTTTGTAGTAGTGGTCGTTGTTGATGAAGCTGTACTGGCCGTTGTGGTAGTTGGTGAAGGAGTGGTTGGTTTCTGGGTAGTGGTTGTTGGTTTTGTAGTAGTGGTCGTTGTTGATGAAGCTGTACTGGCCGTTGTGGTAGTTGGTGAAGGAGTGGTTGGTTTCTGGGTAGTGGTTGTTGGTTTTGTAGTAGTGGTCGTTGTTGATGAAGCTGTACTGGCCGTTGTGGTAGTTGGTGAAGGAGTGGTTGGTTTCTGGGTAGTGGTTGTTGGTTTTGTAGTAGTGGTCGTTGTTGATGAAGCTGTACTGGCCGTTGTGGTAGTTGGTGAAGGAGTGGTTGGTTTCTGGGTAGTGGTTGTTGGTTTTGTAGTAGTGGTCGTTGTTGATGAAGCTGTACTGGCCGTTGTGGTAGTTGGTGAAGGAGTGGTTGGTTTCTGGGTAGTGGTTGTTGGTTTTGTAGTAGTGGTCGTTGTTGATGAAGCTGTACTGGCCGTTGTGGTAGTTGGTGAAGGAGTGGTTGGTTTCTGGGTAGTGGTTGTTGGTTTTGTAGTAGTGGTCGTTGTTGATGAAGCTGTACTGGCCGTTGTGGTAGTTGGTGAAGGAGTGGTTGGTTTCTGGGTAGTGGTTGTTGGTTTTGTAGTAGTGGTCGTTGTTGATGAAGCTGTACTGGCCGTTGTGGTAGTTGGTGAAGGAGTGGTTGGTTTCTGGGTAGTGGTTGTTGGTTTTGTAGTAGTGGTCGTTGTTGATGAAGCTGTACTGGCCGTTGTGGTAGTTGGTGAAGGAGTGGTTGGTTTCTGGGTAGTGGTTGTTGGTTTTGTAGTAGTGGTCGTTGTTGATGAAGCTGTACTGGCCGTTGTGGTAGTTGGTGAAGGAGTGGTTGGTTTCTGGGTAGTGGTTGTTGGTTTTGTAGTAGTGGTCGTTGTTGATGAAGCTGTACTGGCCGTTGTGGTAGTTGGTGAAGGAGTGGTTGGTTTCTGGGTAGTGGTTGTTGGTTTTGTAGTAGTGGTCGTTGTTGATGAAGCTGTACTGGCCGTTGTGGTAGTTGGTGAAGGAGTGGTTGGTTTCTGGGTAGTGGTTGTTGGTTTTGTAGTAGTGGTCGTTGTTGATGAAGCTGTACTGGCCGTTGTGGTAGTTGGTGAAGGAGTGGTTGGTTTCTGGGTAGTGGTTGTTGGTTTTGTAGTAGTGGTCGTTGTTGATGAAGCTGTACTGGCCGTTGTGGTAGTTGGTGAAGGAGTGGTTGGTTTCTGGGTAGTGGTTGTTGGTTTTGTAGTAGTGGTCGTTGTTGATGAAGCTGTACTGGCCGTTGTGGTAGTTGGTGAAGGAGTGGTTGGTTTCTGGGTAGTGGTTGTTGGTTTTGTAGTAGTGGTCGTTGTTGATGAAGCTGTGCTGGCCGTTGTGGTAGTTGGTGAAGGAGTGGTTGGTTTCTGGGTAGTGGTTGTTGGTTTTGTAGTAGTGGTCGTTGTTGATGAAGCTGTGCTGGCCGTTGTGGTAGTTGGTGAAGGAGTGGTTGGTTTCTGGGTAGTGGTTGTTGGTTTTGTAGTAGTGGTCGTTGTTGATGAAGCTGTACTGGCCGTTGTGGTAGTTGGTGAAGGAGTGGTTGGTTTCTGGGTAGTGGTTGTTGGTTTTGTAGTAGTGGTCGTTGTTGATGAAGCTGTACTGGCCGTTGTGGTAGTTGGTGAAGGAGTGGTTGGTTTCTGGGTAGTGGTTGTTGGTTTTGTAGTAGTGGTCGTTGTTGATGAAGCTGTACTGGCCGTTGTGGTGGTTGATGAAGGAGTGGTTGGTTTCTGGGTAGTGGTTGTTGGTTTTGTAGTAGTGGTCGTTGTTGATGAAGCTGTACTGGCCGTTGTGGTAGTTGGTGAAGGAGTGGTTGGTTTCTGGGTAGTGGTTGTTGGTTTTGTAGTAGTGGTCGCTGTTGATGAAGCTGTACTGGCGGTTGTGGTAGTTGGTGAAGGAGTGGTTGGTTTCTGGGTAGTGGTTGTTGGTTTTGTAGTAGTGGTCGTTGTTGATGGAGCTGTACTGGCCGTTGTGGTAGTTGTTGAAGGAGTGGTTGGTTTCTGGGTAGTGGTTGTTGGTTTTGTAGTAGTGGTCGTTGTTGATGAAGCTGTACTGGCCGTTGTGGTAGTTGGTGAAGGAGTGGTTGGTTTCTGGGTAGTGGTTGTTGGTTTTGTAGTAGTGGTCGTTGTTGATGAAGCTGTACTGGCCGTTGTGGTAGTTGATGAAGGAGTGGTTGGTTTCTGGGTAGTGGTTGTTGGTTTTGTAGTAGTGGTCGTTGTTGATGAAGCTGTACTGGCCGTTGTGGTAGTTGGTGAAGGAGTGGTTGGTTTCTGGGTAGTGGTTGTTGGTTTTGTAGTAGTGGTCGTTGTTGATGAAGCTGTACTGGCCGTTGTGGTAGTTGGTGAAGGAGTGGTTGGTTTCTGGGTAGTGGTTGTTGGTTTTGTAGTAGTGGTCGTTGTTGATGAAGCTGTACTGGCCGTTGTGGTAGTTGGTGAAGGAGTGGTTGGTTTCTGGGTAGTGGTTGTTGGTTTTGTAGTAGTGGTCGTTGTTGATGAAGCTGTACTGGCCGTTGTGGTAGTTGGTGAAGGAGTGGTTGGTTTCTGGGTAGTGGTTGTTGGTTTTGTAGTAGTGGTCGTTGTTGATGAAGCTGTACTGGCCGTTGTGGTAGTTGGTGAAGGAGTGGTTGGTTTCTGGGTAGTGGTTGTTGGTTTTGTAGTAGTGGTCGTTGTTGATGAAGCTGTACTGGCCGTTGTGGTAGTTGGTGAAGGAGTGGTTGGTTTCTGGGTAGTGGTTGTTGGTTTTGTAGTAGTGGTCGTTGTTGATGAAGCTGTACTGGCCGTTGTGGTAGTTGGTGAAGGAGTGGTTGGTTTCTGGGTAGTGGTTGTTGGTTTTGTAGTAGTGGTCGTTGTTGATGAAGCTGTACTGGCCGTTGTGGTAGTTGGTGAAGGAGTGGTTGGTTTCTGGGTAGTGGTTGTTGGTTTTGTAGTAGTGGTCGTTGTTGATGAAGCTGTACTGGCCGTTGTGGTAGTTGGTGAAGGAGTGGTTGGTTTCTGGGTAGTGGTTGTTGGTTTTGTAGTAGTGGTCGTTGTTGATGAAGCTGTACTGGCCGTTGTGGTAGTTGGTGAAGGAGTGGTTGGTTTCTGGGTAGTGGTTGTTGGTTTTGTAGTAGTGGTCGTTGTTGATGAAGCTGTACTGGCCGTTGTGGTAGTTGGTGAAGGAGTGGTTGGTTTCTGGGTAGTGGTTGTTGGTTTTGTAGTAGTGGTCGTTGTTGATGAAGCTGTACTGGCCGTTGTGGTAGTTGGTGAAGGAGTGGTTGGTTTCTGGGTAGTGGTTGTTGGTTTTGTAGTAGTGGTCGTTGTTGATGAAGCTGTACTGGCCGTTGTGGTAGTTGGTGAAGGAGTGGTTGGTTTCTGGGTAGTGGTTGTTGGTTTTGTAGTAGTGGTCGTTGTTGATGAAGCTGTACTGGCCGTTGTGGTAGTTGGTGAAGGAGTGGTTGGTTTCTGGGTAGTGGTTGTTGGTTTTGTAGTAGTGGTCGTTGTTGATGAAGCTGTACTGGCCGTTGTGGTAGTTGGTGAAGGAGTGGTTGGTTTCTGGGTAGTGGTTGTTGGTTTTGTAGTAGTGGTCGTTGTTGATGAAGCTGTACTGGCCGTTGTGGTAGTTGGTGAAGGAGTGGTTGGTTTCTGGGTAGTGGTTGTTGGTTTTGTAGTAGTGGTCGTTGTTGATGAAGCTGTACTGGCCGTTGTGGTAGTTGGTGAAGGAGTGGTTGGTTTCTGGGTAGTGGTTGTTGGTTTTGTAGTAGTGGTCGTTGTTGATGAAGCTGTACTGGCCGTTGTGGTAGTTGGTGAAGGAGTGGTTGGTTTCTGGGTAGTGGTTGTTGGTTTTGTAGTAGTGGTCGTTGTTGATGAAGCTGTACTGGCCGTTGTGGTAGTTGGTGAAGGAGTGGTTGGTTTCTGGGTAGTGGTTGTTGGTTTTGTAGTAGTGGTCGTTGTTGATGAAGCTGTACTGGCCGTTGTGGTAGTTGGTGAAGGAGTGGTTGGTTTCTGGGTAGTGGTTGTTGGTTTTGTAGTAGTGGTCGTTGTTGATGAAGCTGTACTGGCCGTTGTGGTAGTTGGTGAAGGAGTGGTTGGTTTCTGGGTAGTGGTTGTTGGTTTTGTAGCAGTGGTCGTTGTTGATGAAGCTCTACTGGCCGTTGTGGTAGTCGGTGAAGGAGTGGTTGATTTCACGGTGGTGGTTGTGGGTTTTGTAGTAGCGGTCGTTGGTGATAAAGCTGTACTGGCCGTTGTGGTGGTTGGTGAAGGAGTGGTTGATGTTTGGGTAGTGGTTGTTGGTTTTGTAGTAGTGGTCGTTGTTGATGAAGCCGTACTGGCCGTTGTGGTAGTTGGTGAAGGAGTGGTTGGTTTCTGGGTAGTGGTTGTTGGTTTTGTAGCAGTGGTCGTTGTTGATGAAGCTCTACTGGCCGTTGTGGTAGTCGGTGAAGGAGTGGTTGATTTCACGGTGGTGGTTGTGGGTTTTGTAGTAGCGGTCGTTGGTGATAAAGCTGTACTGGCCGTTGTGGTGGTTGGTGAAGGAGTGGTTGATGTTTGGGTAGTGGTTGTTGGTTTTGTTGTCGCAGTCTTTGTTGACGAAGCTGTACTGGCTGTTGTGGTGGTTGAATGTGTTGTCGGTTTCGTTGTTTGTTTTTGATTAGCTGAAAAATTGTCCGGTAATGTTTTGTTGTTTTGGATGCACCAATTGTTTCCCTTGCTGTTAGTTTCTCGCTTCATGTGAAGAATTTTCTTCGATACTGTAGATTTTGATCTCACGTTCAGAGCGTATGTTCTTTTGCGATCCCCCTCTGATCTCATTTGTATTCCACTATTCTTCCAGCAGTGATAAAATTATTTATTAAATTTTCCAGTTCTGTGTTACCAATTGACTTACGTAAATGGCTCTCGATTTGCTTGGCTACGCTGGTCGCATTCTCGGTTGATCCCTCTATATTTGTTGCAGTGACGTTTTGGTAATATGATGTTGAATTCGCGTTGGTTATCACGATGGTGTTCTGATCGAATTGCTGAAGCGGCTTCTCAATGGGATTTGTTTTTGCTGCTGCTTGCATGTCGCTGGTAAAATCATCGTAATTCCTTGAAACCAATATTGTTTAGTGCTGCATATTTTTTTCTGCACTGTATTTACATAATTTATATCGCGCTATCATCTCCAGGCATGTTGCCGTCACGAGAGCACGTCTTTGTTTCAATAAAATCAGCTATAAGCTCCTTGTTTGGTGCTTTTTTCTTCCTTACATCATCTCTCGGAAGTGCGATTTTGCCAACTAATCGTAAGCCAATGAACAGTGAGAAGCAAAATATTTTACCTGTAATTACTGGGTTGTGGAGTGAATATAACGTATGTGTTCTTGTTCTCCGCACCATTGTTGATCACGTACTGCTTGTAAATTTCAACAGCGCTAACATGAAAAACATTCCGTTAGGATCAAAACGAGTCAGTTCGGTCAACGGCTATGGCGAGATGGTGCTATTACAGCATTTCAATGCAAATTTTGGGTGTATTGGCATGAGGTGTATTTTGCTGACGTCCTTATGGTGAAGATAAGGAGCTCTGTTGCATTCGTCGTCTATGGAGTATGAGGCCGCTTGGGCCAGGATGAAACAAACTGGAACGAGGTCACTGAATGGTCGCTTTTTCAAAATGGCAGCTTACTCAGTTGAATGAAAACGTATGGAAAAGGATGGAAGCTATCTCCGATTACAGAATATTACTAGTGCATTTAGGGAGAATCTTGGTGCCTTTTCATCCATGACGCAGTGAGGTTTTTGGATGTAGCTGCCTCACAGAAGTTTTATCACCTGTCAATTCCATGTTCCCAGATCAGATTGAGGACGTAAATTGAAATAACCTGGTTTCGTCTGGATTGACGGAGTAAACTGGTTGCAGCAGTTTCTCGAGTTCGTTCAGTGCTGTACTTTCATCGAAAAATTCCGTTATTTCATTGGTTTTTTCATCGGCATACCGTTGAAATGCAAACCACGGGTTGAAGATTTGGTGACTGTGGACGACCGATGCGATGGTATCTCGTATCTTGTTGAATTCTTCCTACAGCAAATTTCTCATTCAGATTGCATCCCACCAAAATTTTCGAATTCTTCCAAAGCATGGTGAATTCTGAATCAATTCTAATTTTGAAATCGGAATCGAGAGTGTTTTCCGATTCTCGAAATTTTAAATAATATCAAATTTCCGCTTCTGAAGCCGAAATTGTGCGAAATTTTCTCGAAATTTGGAGGAATCTGGAACACTCAGGGATATATCTTACTGTAAAGCCATAGTGAGCCTAATCTTATACCCTTAACTTAGACTTAATCTAACACCAGGAGACGTTTTAGACTGTTTCTCGCACTAACCTCAATCTAATGTAAGGAATTAATCGAAGTATCAATCGCATCCTGTGTGTGGAAAAGTATTGGTATCTTGTAATATAGAGCAACTGATTTTTTAAAATAAGTCTTGGTCTAATCTAAGGATTAATAAATCTCAGCCTGACTCTCCTACTAGTCAAAATCCAATCTCCTATCTAAGTTCCGTTCCGTTTAACGGTCGGTATCACATCATTGCATCACTCTGTATCACATCTTGTATCTATCATGCCTTTTCGAACCAACCGTGACACCACTAAGTTCCATTCAGCAACTGATTATGCTGTATTTAATTTCTAGTTCCAAAATGGAGAATGTATAAGAGATCCACTTCCGAATAAACATGTCGGAGAATTATACCGGCGCTGTGCAAGTAAGGATCAGACTTCCCACTGTGCGCATCTCATTAGAATGTGCTCGTAGCACTGAATCAGAACCTCACAATTAGGATTCACCTTTGCCTGTTCAAACTTATAAATGACTGGATTGACTCATCGAATGGAATGGTCAAAAATGGTATCCTCACAATTCCATCTTGTCAGTAGTTAACCCATTGAATCAGTCGGAATAGGAATTTCAAGAGGAAAATTTTGGTTCGGTTCATATAAGATTTATGAGATTCGAACGTGTTAAGAGTAATTAATGAGCGATAAATTTGTAAACTGCAAATGAAGAACCCGGATATTGCAGAAGAAAATCTTCATATCCTGTTCATTTCAGAAAAATTTAGAAGCATTTCAAGTTCCATCACTTTATGTGAATGCGGACCAGAATCAGTGTATACAAAGAGTCAAAAAATGCAATGGAACAATGACTGAAATGTGTTTCGAGCATCGCAAAAATTTCGTTTGCGCTGAAGGTAATTGTGCGATGTAGTGGGATAAATTTGATTCGTATATTGTGGGATTCTAGCAAAAATTTGTTTAGGAGTACGTTGCAGATCCGGAGATGTTGCAATTGATGTCTCATTGATTTTCACATATTCATTTTTTTGAAATTTGAATTATCAATCACTGACACCGTTGAATTGTCAATCGCATCCTGTATGCAGCAGAGCATTGGTGTCTTCTAATATACAGTAATGATTGTAGAGGTATGAACAATGAAAGCATATCAAGACACCTGTGAGAGTAGCCACAAGTAACAGCATAAATGTTTACAGAGAAACAAACCAGCTTACCTCAATACTTGCGTCTCTTTTGATTCTTCTGGGACGAGAGTATTGTGCCACGTTGAATGCAAAAACTACTTTTAGTGGTTTGACTGATTTTGTAGACTCTAAAAAATCTAGACTTAGCTAACCCCTACAGTACTCATATGCACTCAAGCTTGTGCTCAGACTTGAGTTGAACAGCGGACTATCGAATAAATGGCTCCTGAGGCTACAATAGTTTCATCAGCGTAGAATTTTACAAAGGGGCTATTCTATCCTTGAAAATTCAAACTGAGTTATGCGCTCACGAGTTGGTGTAGATGATAATGACGTCGATGATACTGACGTCGTTGCTGTGGATGGTTCTGACGTCGTTGTTCCACCTGAAAAGGTTTTATCTGGCCTCTTTCGACTTGAATGCAACGCGCCGTCGTGTCATTTTCTAAACCTCCCAGCTCAAATGCTTTTCAGCATATGTCGTCAACTTACTCAGTACCATTGTCTGTCAAGGAGTGGTGCACCCGTCATGGTCCATGGCGGGCACTCCGATGGGGAGCAATTTCTGACGATTTTGCTCCTCCACCTTTTTGTGGTGGTCCCACCTCAAACGAATTCCTCCTCGCAAGGGCGCTCTCCCTGCCAGTTTCTTGCCTGAACTTTCTGTCACGGTCCCTTCTCTCGGCTAATTTGCTCCCCAACCAGGTCCTCCCTTCATCTGCGAAAAGACTGGTCCCCGGTGAACCCCTTTTTTGTGCAAGCGAATGATAAATCTACCAGTGTTCATAACCAAACATTAATTATTTAAACGTTGATATGATTCCATCACCTCAAACAACAAAATGCCCTCTGTACTCTGATGCCTTGAAGTATGTTATCAGTGTGGGGATTGGCCTTCATACGCACATCTATCAAATCACATGTGTTATAAAAAATGAATGTTTTCTCCAGTGGTGCTTTTTGAAACTTTCGGATAGTTTCAAAAGACAGGCTGCAGCAATGACTGAACTCAAGCATTGGTATGAATCATTTATAGCTGACTGATGAAAAGAAATTGAGGAAAACCTGATGATGATCGTGTTGTGAGCGAAATAATTACAGCAATAGCACTGATAATCGCAATAATTAGACACACAACAAAAACTATGATCATCCATCGTCTCCGTCTAACATTTCTAGCATTTCTTACGAGGTTCAGAAGCGATCCTTGATCCTCGGATCCATCCATTCTGGCCTTAATCAACAGATAATCTAAAAACTTGTTGCTTTGCCCGGTTTGCAAAACTTTGTGATCACGTCAGTGAATATCACAAGGTTGTTTGCATCGAGAAAAGAATCAACATCAGGTCGAGAAAGTGAATCTGAATTCATCACATTGTCCTGACGATAACGACAATATTTTCAGTGGTATACATTCATCCCTTCAGATGATCATGCTTAAAATAATCCTTTACAGAGTGAAGTTTAAAGTAATCAGTAACAGCTACCAAGAAAAAGCGTACAGTTCATGTTAATTTCACTGAAAGGAAGGATTTCTTATGTTTCTGAAACCATATGGTAGGGAGATGTTCGATGATAGATAGTAATACCAGAGTGTCACTTTCTTTGACCTTCAATAATCTCACTAAAAAAATTATTCAGTCATTGTAACAATGGTAACCAACTTGAAAAAATTGTCATCAAACCAACAAAAACAGAGAAAACATGATCAGAAAAAATATGATACATTTGTTATGTCTTGGGAATTGTTATCAGAATGATGACGGTACTAAGGGTATTAAGGGTGCTAAGGGCAATGTACTAAGGTCAATGTAAAATGACTTCATAGGAGTTAATCCAGCTCAAGCATTAGAGCGTGTGACCGTGTGGTGCAATTCAATACTTAACACTGACAGATTTCCTATGTTAACATTAATGTTATACTCTGCAATCGTTATCAGTTCAAACTCCCACACCATTACAGTCGAAAGCATAAACTAAATATAAATACATGTCACGAGTAATATCGTTGGGTGTGTTTTTAAAAAAATTATGAGCAGTAAATAAAACGGAAATATACTTTGATAGACAACGGAAATATACTTTGTTTACCACAGCGAAGCAGCAAAAAATGTCTTCGCCTAGCTTGATAATTCCATCATGTGAATATTCTTCAGAACTTCGACTCTTGCTCTTCGGACTGATCATCTCAAAATGATTGCCTCTATTCATAAGGTAGATTCGTTTTGAATGAGGTATCGCCACCCGGTATTGGGCCGTGTCACGAGCCAGAATATCAAGCATGAAAGTCAACGTTGTTGATGAACTGATCCTACTGTGAACTGCTAGTGCAAAAATACCGAAAAGTGACGGTGTATTAATCTGCATAGAAATTGATTTTACCTATTATGAATCACTTCCCATCATTCTCACTCTTTTCGGCTTTAAATGTCATCTGCAAATATGTTGATAGAGTAATGATCAGCTATACTATGCAATGAAGTAGAAACTGAATGTGCGACGGTTAGGTTCGGTTTGTTTACCTATCAACTGATTGACAAGATTATATTATCCTGCAAATTAGCATTTTCAATTGTGGCACACCCAACTTCGTCATTTTACTTATTATGACGAAATTCGTCATATCAAAATTTCACTTCTCAAGATACATTTCAATATGTGACGATGAGGTATTCGAACAATCATGAACGTACAACAAAGAAGCGCTTTAGCACAAGCGTAGCAAGCAGTTTTGCTTGATTAATTTTTGACGTTCACCAAAGTACCCGCATTAATAAATCACTTCTACTTTTCTAATGATTTACATACTATTTTCGGATGAGGAATGCTCAGTTGCATAGGAAAGCGTTATCAAAACCCCAATTTAATCTGGACCGTTGCGTTTTTCTTTGAATCAAATGTATCGGAGAATCATTTGCGCTGAGAATTGATCATCTGAGTCGCTTGCCGAAAATTTCTTCTCAAATTATCAGCACACTGACTTGTTGAGCACTTATAATGCTAAATCGTTTGTTTTTAACAAAAGTTTGTCAAATTATCTTTATGTTTGCCAACTCCACCCATTTGTTGACAAATGCTGTTGGGTATCTACACTTGAAGATAATACTCATCTATTAATGGGTTATTATTACGAAATGATTACATCGTATCAACTTTGAAGCAGCACACTAAACCATCCCTTATTGATACAAGGTAGTTGTACTTTGAGTGATGAATTAAGGACTCCACTAGTGAAGCACGAATTCAAGGAATCATCAAAGATCGTGCGGTTAGGTGAAAACAGACATTGAACACCCCAGGCAACCGTTCGTGCTAGTAAATCGATAGCAAATGATATTTAAACAAGGTGCTTTACTTACAGAAATGAAAGTCACTATCCAAGCCTCAATCAATCCGTAATACTCCAAATTGTCCCATCCGTATACTAATCCTATTGTTACTCCATTCATAATTCTTATGAATAGTTGATTATTAGTAGGAGATAATTTTTACCGAAAAAAAACCAAATTTCTAGTGAAGAGCGCCGTTTCTGGTCGTTTTTAACTACCATTTAATCAAATTGGATTCTGTCTGATGTTTGAAACCTAACTACTTTTAATTTCTATCGGCTCTCCGCTAAAACTACCAGTAATTTTCTTGTCTTCCAATCAACTTATGACTTGCCCTTCAAGAGGTATCATGCTGATGATAGCGGTAATGGTTGTCAATTCGAGACGTACAGCACAATGCAGTACTCGAAAATTGAATTGAATCCAGCGTTGCATGTAACTGTGCAGTTTCACGACTGTAATCAGTATGTAATGGCAATAATTCATGCAGAATGCTCACATTGATCATTGCAAAAATCATCTACTTCCAAGCGCTTCGATTGGAAGAATGCAGCGCTAATCTTCCATAGCAATGAGAACACGTGAATGAAATCCAGTGATGCTTTTTTGCTGTCAAAATTCAATGTACTATTTTTAAATCACTCGTGCGTTTCAGTTCGTAATCCCTGAACGTGCATTTAGATTGAGTATTTGACAAAACGAATGAACATGAAACATTTAGATTGAACATAAAAAGTGCATCACTAATAATCTACTATCATCAGAGTGAAGCATTCAAAAAATTCCATCTTTCTCACAAAAAAAGTGCAAGTTTTTTGAATGGTATATGATGTCTTATGAGTGAACAAATTGCAAAAAAGTGGTCCCAAATATTTGTTAAGAATGAGAAATATTTCTCGATCATAAACCAAATGTATCGGGAGCAACGTGAGAATGCAAGCCAATTGCACAATCCTTTGAATTATCTGTCGTTGAAAGAGGGATGCAGAATGTTTTTTTTTGCAGTTCATTTCGCAGTCGATGATTCGGAGACTGCAGAAGATTGTATTGATGATTTGTTCTAGACCAGTTAGTATTTGCAGCAGCAAAAAGCAGTTACTCTGTAGTGTTTTGAATCGTTTGTTTTTGTTTTCAGTGAAGGGCGAATTGACTTCGCTGAGGAACATGTAAAACCCCCACTGAGCCCAACTCATGTTCTGTTATGAAACGTTACGGAGTGCTTGGCGAATCCTGGGCTTCTGCAGACCCTGAACAAGATGCAGACTTTCAAATTATAGCAATGCAGACTCTCAATTTGCTGTAGAATCTTTTACTGTGTTGCAGGCCAACCGCCTTTAGTTATGTATCATCACGATCACACAACTGAATCCCCAATCATTATTTACAATCTTCAGAAGTGAGGACTTTAGGGATAGTAGACTTTTCTCGACGATACATGGAACAGATTATAACTTGACAAAAAGCATCAGTCCAAAAGTGCAGAGTCATGATCAGATTGATGATCTCAAAGCGGTAAAGATCAAACAGTGGCTCCATAAATTCATCATTCATATTAGGTTTGGATCGGGAATCCCCGAAACCGGAGTTCTCCGAGCAGTTACGTTTTAGGTTTTGAGGACCCTCTTACTGTCGACAGTCACGACATTGCAGGAGCCTGATCATGAGCTCAATCTCAACTCAATTCCAATTCATATTCCCAGCTGCGGTTCAGCCTCAAATGAATGAACAGCTTTTTAGATGAATATGACGGTTTACGTCGGAGATCGATATGTTCACAAACAGATGCATGTGTCGCGACTAGCGAGAAAAGCCAGCATACAATGATGGTAGATAGTACTTAAAGATAGTGCTCAAATAAAATAGTAATGAATAAGCAATGGGCCTGTAGTGTACTGGTGTAATGCTGGCCTTTGATGATCCGATCTGTTCAACGTGAGTTCGATTCCGTGTGGGCCCAAAATCTTTGACAAAATTTGATCTCATTCAAGAGATAATCAAGATGGCTTACAGTTAGTTGCGAGAGCAGGTACTATGAATTCTACTACTTCCACCTTTGCTTTTCGATCAAGAGGTTCGTTTCGCTCCTCCATCGACACTTTCCAGATTTCAGGACACATGCAATTCTTGATATTTGCTGATTTTATACTGGTTGCATTTCGTGAAATCTTAGAATAGACTACGGTACAAATTGGCGCAGTGAGTGGATAAAATAGCGACGCATAGCGGTTCAGACAGATACTTCAAGTCAGCAGAATGTGCCTCAGAGTTGAATTCTGAACAAACTGACTCGTTCTCGATAATTCTGAAAACTTCTATCTTTGTCGTTTAGGATTTTTTGAACCTACTACAGCATAATGTGCTAATTTTTGATCTGTTTGAAGGCTTTTTTTCTGAGTTCGTCAAACCATGAGGAAAACCTGTGAGGCTTTTGCAAAAACAATTATTCTGCGATTTGTAGCATTTGCAAGGTGAACATTTGATTCTACTTTTTGATGAACATGCTACGCCCTATCTATCATGAGAACTTTTTTGGGATCAATCTTTGTTATATTCACTGTACCGTCTAAACAGAGAATATGGACAGATTTTCATGCTCTTATCACATTCTTCACTGTATTCAGTTGCCATGTTGAAACATTGAACTTCAACTGCTTCTACTTTACATGTCTGTTCGACGAATTTTCAGAAGAAAAACTCTGGTTTATTGCAGGTGAAATGATACATTTCGTCATGTTAAATTTGGAGATGTTCTAAACTTGCTGATATTGAACACTTCCATTAGTTTTTTGAATGATTCAATCATGACTCGTGGCTGTGAAGACATCTTCGAGTTGGTTTATTAGCAACGTTCAAGGCATGAATTAATGACTGTGATCAATTTATGTGCAGATGATGGTTGAATATAACTGAAATTGTATATTTATATATCACAGAATTATTCATCTACGCGGTAATGAAAACGATAAAAATAAATTAGCAACTGCAACACAAATCGAAAAGATCCACCAATATTCGTTTCCAATGATGGTCAGTCGTCTATGTCAACACTGCAACTGAATGATCAATTCAAAAAAAAACTGAGAGCAATGGTTATGGATCAGAACAATAATTCCAGCCAATAATTATATTAACAACGAAGAATCCTTTCAAAAGCACCAATTACTAATTAAGTATTGCGGAAATACATTATCGCAACAAAAACGGCTAGAAATGCGGATTATCTCATATAAAATACAATGAATATGAAATGGGAAACAAGAAACAAATGCTTACAATAAAGGTAGCGAATGGGAGAGATAAGCTACGACCAAACGAGACAAACACCGACCTCCATCTCGTCGAAAATCATCTTATGACCTAAACGCTTGCTTCCTCCATCTTTTTCAACACGTTCCATCCAAGCGCATCTATGAATCAAGAAATGCTGACGTAACGTAAAAATTGTTTCATCCCCACATGAAACTCATTCCTTCTGTCCGTATTCACATTCCTATGTTGCAAACCCTCACCATACTCCGCCAATCATAAGCTCAGAAATAATTCCCACAACCGCCAGTTTCAGACAATGAATTTCTTAGCAATGAAATTAAAACCGAACTTGAAATGGCTCTCATACAAAATTCGCTCCACTTAGAGCTAACAGATGGCGCAGAATATTCCTGAAGTAAATCGGCCTCATATTCTCATTTATTTTGAACAAGACGATGGATCGTACAACTGTATACCACATGAATTCAATAAAATCAAATGAGCAGATAAGAATAAAGATATAGGAAATGTTCAGTTCGAGTGAACGATTAAAAAAAAAAGAGAGAACAATACGTAATGACAACAACAGCAAATAAACAGTTGAATGTTTCACGAAAAAATGCACAAATAATGAATATAATGCAACACAATACATCAATCACAATGCTATTTCGTGATAAGTAACTACTCAACGAATGAAGGTAAATGAAGCAGTAAATAAGCTGATGAATTCAAATACATGAAAGTTTCACTGTCCAAAACTTATTCGTTCAAAAATCAATGAACAATCAAAAAACTTTCAGCGGATGAATTTTGACGTGTTTAAAGCAAAAAAACAACTTTAAAGCAAAAACTGTAATATTATGATAATATTCTGAACGATAGGTAAACAGATACCCATCGTATCATCTGTTTACCTATCGAACAGAAATACTGTCGTAAAACTACAATCATCCAAATAACTATATCACAGTTCAACACTATGTTTGAAGCAAACAATCTCTTCCCATCGTATCTGTTATCACCATCAGAAATATCATCATAATATTACAATCATCCGAGTAACTATCACAATTCGACATTATTATTGATGAAGCTTATCAAAAAAAAACACTTTCATTTATAATCACTACAGAATATCATAGTATAGTAACAATGGACGCAACAACAAATCACAAAAATACGATTATTTTTCGCAGGAAAACGACAGAAAGTAAATCAATCGGCGCTTCATTGAGAAGGAATAATAGATCATTGGCAGATAGACACCAATAACAAGAGAATCGATCAACAAGGTCGGTGCCATCGCAAAAACAATCAGGTCTGATAAGCAACATTAAGTATTAAACTTTCACAATGGACTGAAATGCAAACAAAGAAACAACACACATTCAGAAGACGATCGGATCGCACAATTTTTCAAAACATTCCAACAACTATACCAGTACTGAAGGGGATACAACACGACCTAATTGCTCAAAATCGATCCATAATTTCAGCAAGAAAATCATCGTTGGATTGCTAAAAAATCTGAGCATTTTTTATAAGGATATAAACTTCCACAGGAGAATATCAGAAGCGATGCATAAGATAAAGCCAAGCACATTTTCAGCAGAAGATAAATAAATTCACATTATCATACAATTGAATTAAGCAACTGGAAAGGAACACGCAAAATCACAAACACAAAATGCAATTATGATCGAATCATAATTATAAACAGTACCCATCAAGTTGTGAAGACTAACAAACAAACTGATTCACACTTTACAAACAAAAATACAACGGTGATCTGAAGAAGTCGTCAACATGCGAGAGCTACCTCACTAGAACAGTTGGACAATTCTGCAGCGAAGGATGTGATTTCTAACATGAGATTCAAAACAATGGTTGGTTGAATTCAGTGCTTACACCATTTGGAAAACGTCCCTTTCATTTACACCAAAGGTAATCGTGTGATAGTAAAGTGGCTGGGGATCGATCAAATCCCATAGATTGCCACGAATAAACACATGAATAAACTGATTCATCCAAAATACTGCACCATAGAAATGATGTCCGAAATGCGCGATCATGTTAGAAGTGCAGCCGCGGCTGCGTTCATATCCCATCTGCAGTCATTGAGTGCTGACAGAGCTTGTGATCGATCGTTGGTTAGACCCATTGATATCAATTCGTCGGTTTTCAGCTCACGAATCGCTTGCTCAACGTCATTGTTACATTTCGCTAACATTGCCACACATTTCTCACGCCTGCAATAAAGCAATTTCAATTCCATGAAAAATGAGCAATGAAATCACAATCATCCAACTTCAAATGAGCAAAAGTTTCATACATACAGCCGCAACGCATCTTGTTCCTTCCGAATCGAACAGACAAAACGATCGCTATTTATTTGTGACTTATACGTATGAAAAGGTAGCCAGTTTTCAAAATCACACTCCGGGACATTCCAGACTAGGAACAGCGTTTTCATATTTTGATTACAATTAATGGTTTCATTCGATAAAAAATGACGATATTATCATTTTGACGGAAATTATTACTGTTCGCAATATGAATGCAAATAGTTAATGTGACGCAATTGCGATCACGAAGAATTAGATCGCGAAAAATTCAGAACAGCCCGTGAAAATTTTAAATGAGTAACATACCCGGCGAAGAGTGCATTCTTCACTACCGTCTCAATGGCATCTGCTTGTGTCAGATTGTTCGTCTTGATCTCAGAACTCGATGACGCAGACGGCTGATTACTTGATGAGGTAGTGGACAGAGGATCAAATAATCCCAGTATTTCATCACTCATCTGAATCGACATATTGCACAATCCGGGATTTTAATATGAACAATTTCAACCATGTGAGCAGCGACAACGTTTATATTCTTTGCATTCACATACAAACACCACGTTCTAATTTGACTATTTGAAAACTTTGTGGATTCTTGAAGGCAAGCATATTTCTGAGATCTTTCATTTCAAACACTACGTCCTCTTTACCGTATAAGAACACCATTGTCACAACTGAACAGACTGCCGATTCTGCCGGTACTACGGACTAAAAAGAATCTGATGGATGACTGGTCTGTGATGATGAACTATCGACTAAATCACGGTTTTAGAAACAAAAGTCGATGAAATATATGAACCAGTATGATAGGAAGTGATCAAGTATTTTCAGTGATTACTTTCTTACATTATCGTAACAGATGAATGTCATTGTCACAGTTGACTGGAGAGCAGCAAAGTTTCTACAATACAGAAATAAAAACAAACCGATGAAGTGCGATGTGCGGGAGGAGAAGACCGAGTCGGTTGCAAAATTCCGCTTGAACTCGTAGTTGCAGGCGTATTTTTCGAGGTTGAATACGTATTCGGACGCTGAGAATCACTCACTGAAACTTCTGGCGTTTACACTCAATTCCACTGAAGTGTTCATTCCACAAAAATGTTAAGTCTTTCCAGCATTCCGTTTTCAACAATTTTGTTCAGTTGAAACTGAAGCGATCGAGTGTTTTTCAGTGAAACTCAACACAGCGAATATATTTCAAATACGAATCCAAACAGCTCCTACATAAATAGAAGACAGGATCAAGTACCAGATCAGTATATCGCTGAACCATTTATCTGATTCTTCTCAACATGAGAGTATTTCTGACCTAACAAATTCTGACCTAATGTCGGTCGGCTCAACGCTCCAACGGTATTGTTTCCTGTTGCGATATTGGCCAACGGCTGTCGTCCATACTGAGGCGTTTGCGTCATTCCACCACCCATCATAGCGGATGTCGATGGAATGGCTGGTGTAGCAAAGAAGCTCGGTCGAGCGTAACCTTCCAAGAATGGCGTCGAATCCTGAACGATAAGAAAGCATTTCGCATCTTTCGAATCACCAATAAGATTTTTTTTTTTAAATCAACGCCTTCATTCCATACACATCACTTCAATGTCAATGGCATTACAGAAGAAAAAGCAGCCATTAAAAATCTCATTCGAAATCGCAATTCTTCATAAAATTCTCAAACATTTCATCAATTTCTCGCAGTAATTCAGTGCTCGACAAGCATCCACAACACAGTTTTTTTCTTTTTTAGATTCATGCATATATACTAACCCTATGAGTGAGAGTCCTCTGTTGTGGCAAATAGAAGATATGGCTATTTGGATTTGATGGTTGCATCACAGCGATCGGCTGATGAGATAAACTAACATTTTGTGATGCTAATGATACTGTTTTTGAAGTAACGTATAATGGTGCGTATTGATTACGGTACTGATTGAACTGCTGCGATTGCAGGCGTTCTTGTTGATCTGATGAGAACGCTGATGATGATCGTTCGTTGACTGTTGTCGAATCATTTTTTGCAGTGGTTGTTGATGACTGCGCCCCTAATAGCAAAGCAGACGGTGGTGGAAGAATCCCTGATGACGAAGCGTAGATCTCGGCCGCTGATCGAGGTTGCGGATTGGTATAAAGAGGTTTTGATGATACTGATGTAGCAGCGTTTAACGCTGTTGTTGTGGCAACGGATTGGGGCCGAAATGCACCAGAGCTGAGCTGTAAGTTGCATGAAACGCTATGAAAGCGTCGATGCTAAAACCAATCGCAACAGTGGATCCTATGCTAATTCAACAATATTCTAAGAAGTCTAGAAAGAAAGACCACAATCTCCAAAGTCGCCAAAGATGCAACTTCAGTGACAATAACAGTCCAGAAGTTAGTCATAAATGACCTCCTATCGCGCACATTTCATAATATGCATCAACGGAAAATCCATCAAATAATTAGCGACAAGTGATAATGACGATTAAACAGACGAAATACTTACAGCTAGACGCTCTTTCATCTCCTCAGCAAGAAGTTGACTATATCGATTGCGATTAGCTATTCGCTTTACTGTTGTTGGTATCTGAAAATTTTCTCATCTCAAGGTAACCACTCGCACAAAAACTGATACTAAGGTTGGGCCGAGGCAATATTTAGACCTCCAAAATCTGCGGACCTCGGGAGCAAAGGTAGAGTCGAGTGTTCTCGGCCCAATCATAATATAACCTATCTTCACCACAATAAAACATCATTTTCAAAACTCAGCTTATTAGGATTCAGCTAGTGAATAAAATTGCTTAAAATATCGCGAATATAAGTACCTCAAATGGATCAGGCCCCTGAGCACATTCTCCTTGACCAATTCCATCAGTTTGGCGATCAATACCCGCTTGTTTTAGTGCTGAACTACGGATTCGAATGACTGGATCAGCAGGAACATTACTCGTTTCACTTTGCGAGTTAGTGACGCTTATTGATGGTTCAGTTGGTGTTTTGGCTGGAGTGACAGGTCTCAGTTTCACACCAAATACAGTTTCCTAAAGAAAAACAGATCAGCATTTATTGGGAAAATTATTGCCACACCTAAAATGAAAGCCATATGAATTCAGATGGTGACAGAGCGAGCAATTATCATATCAAATTTGTTCGTTCAATGAAATTATATCAAGTGACCTAAAATAATAAATCGCCAAAAAGTGCGGTGTTCAACAACTTACTCACAATCACATGTTGAAATTCAGCAAACCTACTTTGTAAACAGCCGCTTCGCCGTTCGATGATGTACCAGCTGGAACTGATGGTTGGGGCATCGTTGGAGTTGTTGCACTCAAAGGAGTAAAACCGTTGTTATTATCTGCTGATTGTGATTTAGCAGCGTGCGCTTCACGTGCAGTTGCAGCCAAATACACAGAAGCTCGGAAATTCGTTGAGTTCGCCGATGCGGAGGAGACGTTACCTGAATTTCAAAAGAAAAACAGTCACACACACGGACGTTGCCACATTCGTTCACATAGAACAGAACACAAGAAACCATTTCACAACATGTCGGGAAATATTGAAAGTTACTTGGGGAAAAATAAGCTAATTCAGACCTGCTAAAGCTGGAGCAGATATATTCTGTGACTTAGTTGATCGACTTAAAGCCGAATTTGGTAACAATCTTTCGTTGTTCGCTGAATTTGCGTTAAACGCTATCGATGCTGGCGGTCCGGTGATATTTCCAAGTGGAGTTGTCAGGGCTGACGTAGAAGACGGATGCTGCAATAAAGATATTAATAGCATTCACCGGAATCACAAAGATGTCATTTCATATCTATTTCAGATTGTCAAAGAGCTACTCAAAATTTCTGGTTGTTGGATAACATGGTGATTTGCTGCTTATTCAGTGATGAGCTCAGAAAATCTGTTCCTCTCTGGGGGTGTTCTTCTATGAAAGCATTCGTTTGAAGATCATAGCAGACCAGTTCTCAACGAATTCATTTAAGAAGCAAGTTCATTTCATGCCATATTGAGAAACTTTTTGAATCAAGTAGAGAAACAAATTTTCCAAAGAAATTCTCAAACAATATTTATAATCAATTCGACTAAAAACGAAAGCCCTGCTATGCTGAGTTGATAAGTAAACACTGACAGCGCGGTGTTGACTGCCATTAAAACTGAGAGAAAGAAAATGACTAGTTTCATTCGGCTATGTCGAGTGCGTGAACAAACAAAAAATACCCCTTCAATCACTACTCATATAAGATGCATATTTGATCAAATCATACGTACATCAACTGCGAACGAACACAACCACTCACCTGATTTACAAAATTTGAACTCTGAATTGGTGGAGGCGTTGAACCGGGCGGTTGTCTTCTCGATGTGCTGCTACCACTGAAATAATTTGCTTCCTCCTTTTTAATGATTACTTGACTATGAATAATCAAAATTTACGATGCACCATTACAAAATGAACATCCCTGTTGCTGCAAAACACGATTCCAGCAAAATGACTCATGCAACTTCTCTGAATTCTTCCAATAATGCACTTATCGTTAATATGTTAATGAAAATAAAAATTTTGCATAATTGTGAATATATGATCATGTTTATCACTAACTACATTTCTGGAAACTAGAGAATCTGGGGAATCTAATCATGTGAAGAAATTGCCATGTTACTGAGCAGATCTCGAGGACACCGTTAGTCTGAACATGGTAAATCCTGATACTGCTAAAGGAATGTACAGATTGATCAATAGAGATACAATGCGATGAAATGAACGCTGCCGAGCTACTTGAGATACCTTCAGAAAATCAGCTATTTCTCTAAACTTAAGCAAAATCGTCCAACAGCATATATACATTTCTGAAACTAGAGAATCTGGGGAATCTAATCATGTGAAGAAATTGCCATGTTACTGAGCAGATCTGAGGACACCGTTAGTTTGAACATGGTAACCCTGATACTGCTAAAGGAATGTACAGATTGATCAATAGAGATACAATGCGATGAAATGAACGCTGCCGAGCTACTTGAGATACCTTCAGAAAATCAGCTATTTCTCTAAACTTAAGCAAAATCGTCCAACAACATATATACATTTCTGAAACTAGAGAATCTGGGGAATCTAATCATGTGAAGAAATTGCCATGTTACTGAGCAGATCTGAGGACACCGTTAGTTTGAACATGGTAACCCTGATACTGCTAAAGGAATGTACAGATTGATCAATAGAGATACAATGCGATGAAATGAACGCTGCCGAGCTACTTGAGATACCTTCAGAAAATCAGCTATTTCTCTAAACTTAAGCAAAATCGTCCAACAACATATATACATTTCTGAAACTAGAGAATCTGGGGAATCTAATCATGTGAAGAAATTGCCATGTTACTGAGCAGATCTGAGGACACCGTTAGTTTGAACATGGTAACCCTGATACTGCTAAAGGAATGTACAGATTGATCAATAGAGATACAATGCGATGAAATGAACGCTGCCGAGCTACTTGAGATACCTTCAGAAAATCAGCTATTTCTCTAAACTTAAGCAAAATCGTCCAACAGCATATATACATTTCTGAAACTAGAGAATCTGGGGAATCTAATCATGTGAAGAAATTGCCATGTTACTGAGCAGATCTGAGGACACCGTTAGTTTGAACATGGTAACCCTGATACTGCTAAAGGAATGTACAGATTGATCAATAGAGATACAATGCGATGAAATGAACGCTGCCGAGCTACTTGAGATACCTTCAGAAAATCAGCTATTTCTCTAAACTTAAGCAAAATCGTCCAACAACATATATACATTTCTGAAACTAGAGAATCTGGGGAATCTAATCATGTGAAGAAATTGCCATGTTACTGAGCAGATCTGAGGACACCGTTAGTTTGAACATGGTAACCCTGATACTGCTAAAGGAATGTACAGATTGATCAATAGAGATACAATGCGATGAAATGAACGCTGCCGAGCTACTTGAGATACCTTCAGAAAATCAGCTATTTCTCTAAACTTAAGCAAAATCGTCCAACAACATATATACATTTCTGAAACTAGAGAATCTGGGGAATCTAATCATGTGAAGAAATTGCCATGTTACTGAGCAGATCTGAGGACACCG